>WTSP01004958.1:0-17520 GCA_025331215.1 Actenoides lindsayi
GCCGAGCCTGACACTTTGCTTCAGCAGGCCTTTCCCTTAAAGATACATGACCCTTGTTTTCTAGCCATTCCCAACAGTATTGGTGCCCAAGTTATCTTTTCTCCCATTTTACCAGTCAGAGGAAAGGGCGCAGTCAGAAATAAATAAATAATGCAAATAAACTTCTGGCTCCATGGCTGGTGGTTTTGATGTTTCTGTCAATGGGATATTCCTCACTGACTATAGACTGCTAGGGAGGGATGGGATCCACTCATGTAGAAGAGGCAAGGGAATCTTTGGCAGGAAGGCTGGGATCCTGATGAGCATACTGAAGGTTAGTGTTAAGACAAAGAGTTTAGATTTTAGAAGAGCAAGCTTCAGCTTGCTCAGAGCTGAGTTGTCAGGGATGCCATGGGAAGCTTCCATAGAGGACAAAGGAGCTAATGAGTGCTGGGCGTCTTTCAAGAATACTCTCCTGGAAGTACAAAATTAGATTATTCCCTTTAAAGATAAAGAGAAGTAGGCAGAGCAAGAGACCCCCACTTTGACTTAACTGTGAGCATTTGAATCTTCCCAAAAACAAAAGAGAAACATACCAGAGATGGAGAAGTGGACAAACACGTGTTGAGGACTATAAGGGCATTGCCACAGCTTTCCGAGATGCAGTTGGAAAAGCAAAAGCTCAGTTTGAACTGAAATTGGCCAGAAATGTAAAATAGTACAAGAAAGGGATCTTCAGGTATATAAACAACAAACAGAAATAGGATTGAAATATTTGCCTGCTGTTAAACAGGAGAGGTGAATTAGTCGTCAACAATGCTGAAAGAGCAGACTTTCTCAACACTTCCTTCACCTCTGTCTTTACCAGAACTATTGGGACACAAAAATCCATGTGGATTCAAATACAGACCCATTGTGGGTGAAGGAAGAGTTTATATGTGAACATTTACAGCAGCTTGACCCCTACAGAATGATGGGCCCTGACAATCTCCAACTGAGGGTCTTAAGAGAGCTGGCTGATGTCATTGTGAGTCCTCTCTCCATAATCTTTGAGCAGTAATGGAGATCAAGGGACATCCCAGAAGACTGGAAGAAAGCTAATGTCACCCCATATACAAGTATCCAGGAGATTATAGATCCATCAGTTTTACTTTATTCCCTGAAAATGTTATAAAACAAATCCTTTTGGGGGATATCACAAGTCAAATGAAGGACATGGTTGGGAAAAGCCAGCATGGATTCACCAAAGGCAAATTGTACTTGACATACCTCATCACTTTCTATGACAAAGTCACCTGCTCAGTTGATGTGGGGTGAACGATGGATGTTGTCTACCTGTATTTCCCCAAGGTTTTTAACTACAGTTCCCCACAGTCCTCTCCTAGACAAATTGATATTTTATGGTCTAAACAAGTGGTTCATGTCAGGAGACCCTCAATGGGTCACACCCAGAGGGTGGTAGCAAATAACTTCTTTTCAAAGTGGCAACTTGTCACAAGTGGGGTTCCCCAGAGCTTGATATTGGGCCCAGCACTAATATCTTCATAAGTGATCTGGATGATGGGATCAAGAGTGCTCTGAAGAAGTTTGCTGATGATACCAAACTGAGTGGGGAAGTGGGCACTTTGGAAGGGAGAGACACCCTGCAGGAAAACCTGGATAGGATGGAAGAGTGGGCTAACAAGAACTTGATGAAGTTCACCAATGACAAGTGTAAGGTCTTGCACCTTGGAAAAATAATGCAGGGATGCAGCACAACTAGGATCTACCTAGCTGGAAAGCAGCTCTGTGGAAAGGGCCCTGGGGATCTTGGTGGACAACAAGCTCAACATGAGTGAACTGTGTGCTGCAGTGGCAAAGAAAGCCAACAGGATTCTGGGTTGCATCAACAAGGGCATCACCAGCAGAGATAAAAAAGGCATCATTCCACTCTACACAGCACTAGTCAGGCCACCCCTGGAATACTGTGTTTGGGTTTGGTCCCCACTGTACAAAAAAGATGTGAGCAGGCTGGAGAGGGTTCAGAGAAGGGCCACAAAGACAATCAAAGAACTAGGAAGCTGCCATATGAGGAAAGGCTGAGAAAATTGAGTTTATTCAGCCTTGAGAAAAGAATGCTTAGAGAAGACCTCATCACTATGTTCCAATATATAAAGGGTGGCTACAAAGAAGAAGGCTCCATTTCTACAAGGAGTCACAGGGAACAGATGAGGGGTAGTGGGTACAAGTTACTCCTGGATAAATTCTGTTTGGACATAAAAATAGAATTTTTCACAATGAGAACAATCCGTCATAGGAATAATCTCCCCAGGGAAGTGATGATGGTGTATGCAATATTGGACAATTTTAAGATTCAGTTGGACAGGGTGCTGGCCCATCTTGCCTAGACTCTGCTTTTGCCAAGAAAGGATGGACCAGATGATACTTGAGGTCCCTTCAAACCTGGTATTCTATAATATGATTCTATGTTTATATTTTAAATGGATTTTTAAATAATATTTGACCACATAATAATATTTGATCTGCTTGTTTGGGAAACAAGCAGATTCTAGCAGACAACTGATCTAATTGATAAATCAGATCATTGCTTTTAGAGGGGAGAACACATTGCTTAAAAATCATGAACTTGACTGTAATGTACTTTTTAAATAATAATAAGCTGCAGTTAAAATTGATATAATTACCATTTTCATTTTTTTTCACCACAGACAAAACTCTAAAGACTCTTAGAGAAGCAATCCATGTTATGGGTAAAACTCTTAACCTACATTATATAAGAAGTATTTTTTTATCCCACTTTCCTTTATCCTTGATTTTTCCATAAAGTTTAATGCTTAATTATATTTAATTAGGTGGACACAGCTCTTTTAAAGCTTCTGCGCTCAAAGCACAAGTCCTGGTGGGTTATAAATAACTAAAACTATGGAGAATATGACAGAATGATGAACAGCTACTGTGGCAGAGGGAATTTGCGTTACAAATTCCACTAAACTCTGCATAAAGAGCTATATTAATGAAAACAGAGAAGCTTTGTATGCCTGATGAAGCATGAGTGTACAGAGTAAAGGAAGATGTAGTAAGTCTGTTCCAGATTGCTTAGTTGTTAGAAGAAATGCTCAGATCACTTTCCTTGTAGATGGAAGATTTCCAGAGGATCTGCTTCTTTGATAGAGGGGAGTCATGGAGTGCCTGAAAGAGATTGAAAGGAAGCTAATGCTAATTTTCCATTAAGAGCAACAAGAGAGAGAGGCCAGAAAGAAATGAAGCTGCATCAACAGATGATTATGAAAAAAAAAAGACTTGAGGATACCAAATACTAACACTGAAAAATAATCTGTTGCACCAATTTACTCAATCTCAATGTCGTGGATTGAAGCTATCAGGAATTCAATTTTTTTATATATTTTATGTGTTCTGTAAGTACATACTTTTATTGAAATAATTTGGGTTGTTGCTGTAACTGTTTTGAGTTTCTCAAGAGTAACTTAAAGTATTAAGATCATATCAGTGAAGATGGGAAAGATTTAGATTTCAAATACTGATTTAACATTATTTGTGTAGTTTAAGCATAATAATGTGTTCTATTAACATCCACTTTGAGCGAGTCATTTTAGAAACTGCATTATGTCCTTAATAAAGAAAACCAAAACAAAACAAAAGAAGTATTTCCCTAACAGAAACCAACATGAAGTGGAAATAAAGTGGAAAGACCATGGCCAGAATTCAAGGAAATCACCACTATGTCAAAGTCAACGGTTATGTACCCTGTATACTACTTCAATTTTACCTGGAAAGAATCACATGTGGATGTAAGCTTTCAAACAGGAATACCTTGTTTACTTTAAGAATAATGAGGGGAGGGGGTTGGCAGGGGAATTTGTCTATGAAAAAGTGCTTACCAAAGGCCTCTATAGTAGTCAATACTTATGAGCTTTTACACCCAACAGTACAGAAGGCTGAATGCAAAAGAAATGTCCACATATAAAGAGCTCTTAACAAAATAGACCTCTACTGAATTGGACTTCTGGTGTATAAATCTTTGGTTTATTAAAGTTTTCTTTCAGAAGCCTTGCAGTCTTGTATTAATGGTCCTGACTCCGATTTTTTTTCCTGCAATTAATTTATTTTGATCACTCTGGAGGAGTACAACTGTGTAAGCTATAAAGAAGAGACCAGAAAGTTGATTTTCAACATCAAAAGATGCCTATCCTTCCCATACAGCAGGGTCTCCTTTCTATGACTGACTTCAAGAGATGATCAAACACATGCAAGCAGACAAAAGACAAACAATTCTGCACAAACATATCCTACAGTAGCTACAGAATGAATTCATTACTTCAGTAGAGCATGAAAAAAAGTTCATAATTATTCACTTGACATAAAGCTTGAACTGTAAAAAGACAATCAAGTAAGTCTGGAGAGAGACACAAATGGGAAAACTTAGAAGTGGAAAGTTTTACTAGTTTTTGTGTGAGCAGGTTGTGACAGCAATAAAAGTTGATTGACCAATTTATGAAATGGAAACAGAATCACTGCATCATCATACTGCACATTTGTTGAAAGTAACAAATGAGCAGGGATGTAAAGCCCTCTAAGCCTGATGCTGTACCATTGGATTGACAGGGCAGAATGGTGCTTCCAAGTGAAGGGACAAATTCAGGTTTAGTACTGTGTAATATTGGTTTAAAATGAATAAAAATTCTGTTTTCTGGAATGCGAAATAAAAAATTAAAAAAAAAATAAATAAAAAAGAGAGAGATGCTTCACAATGGAGTTTTCAGTTCAAATCCCAAAGCTCTATGGCACAATAACACATTACCCCAAGGCAGTGAAACTACATTGTTCTGTAATAGCATGCAACCCGACCTTATTCAGTAAAAAAATAAAAAAACTGTATTTTCTGCTGTGTAAAACCAATCTTACTCAAAATTTTGTCTGAACATAAACATGTGATCAATTTATAACAGGCTGAATTGATTCAAGTCCAATTAAAAGGGTTTACAGTGACTCATACATACAATGAAAATATTAGATATACATAATGTCTGTTATAGAATACACATAAAGAATATTTTCAGGATTTGAACAGAATCCCATCAGAAAATAAAATCTTTGATGTTTCTGAGATGCTTATGAAGACTTCAGATCACTTCCATCAGTTTTTAAAGGACAAAATAGTATGAATTGCCAAAAATTTTTTAAAAATTATGTTACTTACCAGATCATATAGAATAAAGCTGTAATAGTTAAAGCGGACTATTTCACAAAGACCATACATTCATATGATTCCTCTAAATGTTCCTCAGATTATGTGATATAGAAAGGATGGATAAAAGGGATTAAAAGCACTACTAAATCTTAATTTAAATTATCCTCAAAAAAGTAGCTGGAGATGTGACCGCTGCTGTAAGAGTATAATAGTGGAGACTCAAGAAAAAAGATGGAAGGTGCAAGCTCAGACAGAAGAGAGGTTAGGAGCATTAAAAAACGGCATGTTGAAACCAACAGAAAACCTTGTCTGGTTATGCTCAAATCAGTTAAACCATGTACTTGTCTAATGAAAGGTACAATAAAGCTGGAGCTTGGGTACCACAAATTGACTACTGCCTGTGAAGTTCACCAGTTTCTTCGATAAAGTGGACTTCAATATTTAGAGGGCCAATGTTATCTAGAGGACCCGAACCATACTGCCAGTGCAATACAAGGAATTAACACAGTCAGGAAAGCTTTCTTTGGAAGACATGGTGTACATTGTTTGAGACCTTTTTTTACCCAAAAGTGACCTAGCATAGAACAGCATATCAGAAACCTTGAAGAAACTGGAAAGGCCATAGCAACAATTTAAATTATGCTTATAATTATGTGATTACTTTTTAAAAGGTGGGATTTAATTTTAGCAGCTATATAGCACATAATTGGTGCTACCTACATATTTGCTTTTTGGAGTATGTTCAGAAGAATAAATGAAACCCTACATGAAATACACTTGATTTTACAAACACACATAGGCATATTGACATAATACATCTACATCCTTCCCACCTCCACAGTCACAGATTTGTTCATCTGACACATATACACTTCATCCCTAGTTTGAAATCAGCAACCACTAATAAAAAATGTAAGGATACAGAAGTTGTAAGGATCTCAGGTGGAGACTGAAGGTCATATCCCATGAGTTCTGTCAGATGAGACAATAGACCAGCTTTTCATATTTTATTTAAATTGTTTAAAGCTCTGGCTAAAATGGCTTTCATTGACAGAAAAGAGTTTTGAGTGCCCCTCCATTCATTTTAACAAAGTTGAATCTTTATCTAGAACAGGCTAACTGCTAAAAAGAGATGAACTGAAAACTGTCCTGGAAATAGATTTTGCAGAACAATTAAACTAATAAAATGTGATATATAATAGCATATGAATAGCAGGAATAAAATTAGCTGGACTCAAGTTTTTAATAAGGAATAAATAGGTGATACTTGGTACAGAGAACAGATTAAATGTGATTGAAAATAACATATTTACATGACAAATAATTAATTTACCCAAAACAATGAAATACAAAAGAGGCATTTACATGTGATTAAATATTTACATATTATAAACTAGATAACATTTCATGAAACTAACTTATGAATGATAATACAGAATATTAATGTATGATCATCCTGCCATTTTCTGTCTTTTTCATGACATCACTGGCATCTGTAGTTTCCTTGTAACAGGGACAATTGTACTACAGCTTGAGCATGGTATCTCTCAATTGTGAACTGACTGATTTTAAAATTTTAAAATTTGGAGCAAAAATTTAAAAATAAGTATTTATTTTTCATTACAAAATCTAGATTTTTACAGAGATACAGGTAAAAAGAAAAATCATTCTACTATTGATATATTCCTGATAAGTATATTTAGTTTGTGCTGCAGATTATAAGAAAATAAAAAGGAAGAAAGAGTGCCTCTTAGATACTCATAGAGGTAAATAAGAGCTGTGATGCATATTACTGATTGTAAACCACCACTCCAAAGCAGTTTCTACAGTCTTGGCTTATCCACTTAACCTAGTAGCCTGAATATTTAAAATGCTTCTTCAATACTGGAAGTTCTTTTTACAAAGCTGCCCGCTGAGAACATTTAGTTGAGAACATTAACATCTTGTCTTCTAATTTAAAGAAAATTATCTTTTTAGCTTCTTAATTTCTATGGGTTTTATTTCTGGTCAATGTCTTAAAAAAGAAAACAAGCAAGCTTGAATCAAAGAAGCAATATCTAATTTTGAAAATGAGTGCTAAATTATTTGCAGTATATTTTTATCCTTTTAATTAAGGGAAAAATATTATTATTAACAATACACTACATTTCAGATCAAAGGTATCTGCAAGTTTAATTGCAATAAGCTTGTCTCTGTGATTCAGATTAACTTTCTTCATGAAAGTAAAAGGTCATTAAGAAATTATTTTTGAAAACTCTGACATTACAAAAAATGAGATGAAATTGATCTCAACATTATTACATATCATATTATAGGAAATAAGTTTTAAAAAATAGGTACTTTTCCACTCCAGAATTAAAGGTCATTTTTATTATAACTGTATAGTATCCAAGTTTTTTTACAAACCCTTGAAAGTAGAAATGTTGTACATTGGTAAAAAATGCAGTAGATTTGAAATGCAAATTAATAAACAATCCTAAACAGAATTTGAAAGTGAGCTCTCTGACTTAAAAAATACATGTTCTATAAAAACAGAAAAATGTTCTTCAAATTGAAAAATACATTGAAGATGGTACCTTGTAGAAAACTCATTTAAATATCTATCCAATTTCACTGCTTCATTTCAGTCTTACCGCATCCTTGCTTACCACATTAATATGTGGACTTAGATAATGCATTTATAGGGGGTCTTGGAAAAAAAACAGGTCAGCTGTTACATGACTAATAATCTTCATATAGAAAAAAACATCTTGGGTCACTGAATTGAGCACCCTGTTTATTATACATAAATAGCCCTTGTAGTCACCTACAGAATATATGGAGCTTTATCTTAAAATCAGCTAGGTTTCTAGCTACTGCAGCTCCTTCAAATTTACCCAGGATGTATCAAATCCTCAGTCTACTGTCTTTATTTATTTTCCAACCTGAATTTATTAACTGAAAATTTATACTGTCGTTGTTTTCTCTATGGATCTTTGCATCAAACATTTGCCGTAACAATGCATTCATATAGATCAGTGATATTCCATTCAGCCTTTTTTTTATTTAAACAAAACAAGTTAGCTTACTTTGTCTCCTCTCCATTCTTGCCAATCATTATAATGACATTTTTGAAACAGAAGTGGCTCTAGTATTGCATCTTCAAATTATTTTTTTTTGTGATAAATAACAAAACATTTATGGTATCTGGAATAGGAATGAATCACTACTTTGTATTATGCTGATAATACACTCCTACCTGGAATAGAAATCAGTAATTCAATGGATAATAAACATTTATATCTTAAAAAATTCCCCCCTTGGATTTTATTATCCTTTAAATGATAATGACAAAATCAGGAATGCCATCTTACATTAATATAGGTTTTCTTCCTATTTTTAAAATATATTTATTTCCTATGTAAGAAAAAACAACAATACTAACTAAAACTACAATGATGTAGTAATGCAGTGCTTCAGAATGACTGTTGGTTATTTTCTTACAACCTTTTGAATCTCTCTCTGCACTACATAGGATGATACCAATTTTAGTAACCATACAGACTTCTTCTTCTTTTAAGATTCTTGCTCCTTCGATGTGGCATGATGAAAGACAAGTGTCTTCTTTACTATAACGCAGACTTAAAACACATTAAAATCAGCCATTTTTCATGCAAAATGAAGTGAGATTCCTGAATGCCAATAATTTCAGTAATACATGTTTTATGTAAGTATGTGTTGCTGAATGCATATATTGAATAAGTGCATGTGAGAGGGGAGCTGTTACTTTCACATGGAACATGAACTTACCTTATTCTAGCTGGGTAGAAAATAACCATCAAAACTATCTGCAGAAATGTAAAACAAATGCTTGCAGATACCTTGCATTTGACCAAAATGAAAAGGGAACCTCTTCAGATTATGCAATATTTGAAACGGAGCTGCCTGGTAAATATTTTTGGAAAATTGTTTTTCCATAGTGACAGTGCATTTATCCAAATGTCTACGAAAAAAATAAATCAGACTCCCTGCTTTCCTCTCTCACTATTCAAATGTGCAAATGTTTCTGCAGAGCTTCACATGAAGCTTCTGTGCTGACTTCCCTGGTACTTATAAGATTTAGAGGAAAACAGTTCTGACAGGAGGTACAAGCGGACATGAAACATTTTGCCTCTGGTATATACATTCCCTCTATACCTGTTGGAATGGAAGAAACAGGAGATATTACATCAACATCCATTATATCTTCCAGCAGAATGCTGTTAATGAAAATATTAACCAATAATATTCCCAAGAGAGCACCCTGCAACACACATTTTCATAAGCTAGTTTACATACTGTATCTGCCAGGTCTTCATAAAAGCCAAGGATGACTCACTTCATGTGGTAGTTTGTGATCCTCAACACTTTTCAGAATCACAGTTTAAAAACCATGTTGTTTTAGCTTTGAATTCTCTGAAATGTGTCTAATGGCATTTTTTGTCATTCACTGAATGAGGGATTAAAACTAAAGACAAAGAAACAATTGCAGGGGAGGGTGTCCTTGTTTTACAAATAAAAATTAGGTAATAATATTACCAAATGATCTACAGGTACAGAAAGATCTTAAAAACTCTATAGTTAAAGCCAAGAAAGATAGATTTTTAACAAGGTTATCTAGTTATCCTGGTGCATTTGGGAGCAAAGCATAACAGAAACTATTTGTTATTTGTTGCTTTCTTCCAGTATAAAATTATTTCAAGTTTCAGCAGTGTATTTTTTCACTAATATATCTAAAATATTAGAAGAAAAAAAATCCACTTTTGTCAAGGGTTAGGGTCTGGGACAGCCAGAAGACAAATGACAGATGTTATTAACTCATCTCCCTTCCTGTCAGGGAAGAGAAAGAGAATAAGGGAGAGAGACTTATGTGTTGGAAAAGAAAACTAAAACAGCTTTAATGAAAATAATAATAATAATAATATATACAAATGCATAAAGTTCCAATATCAAACCCAACCCCATGATGGTAATTATGTCACCATCACCACTGATGCTGTGGAGCAGTCACTGGGGAAGATTGGACCCAGCAACAGACAGGAACCGGATTCAGGAGTTGGATTCTGGAACTGCATTAAGGAACACATGGATTGGGATTGAAGGCAGAATGGACAGGATCCTTGGACACTGGCCATTAAAGAAGAGAGCTTGACCCTTGTGATCCCTCACCTTTTTACTGAATATGATGTATATGGAATGGAATACCTTGATCAGTTTAGGGTCACCTGTCCCATCCACTCCTCCCTGCAAATGTGGCCTCTTAATTTCTGCATCCCAAACATGGTACACAAGACTTAGCAGTGACCTTAGTCTGCACAGAAGCAAGCATGAGAGCCTTTCTGCACACCAGTCCTTGGTAGAAATTGTAAATATCAAGTGTTACCACTTCCAGAAGCAGATACTCTCTGCAAGCATATGCCATTAACTTCAGAAAGTGCAGTTAGTTAGAAGAGACTGAGCTGAAAAGGAAAATCACTGAGCAGAATTAGTTCTGTTCTAACTCAAACTAGGACAACTTGTAGAAAAAAGGGCATTTCAAACTGTCTTTGAAAACTGCCTAGAGATAAACTGAATTTTATAAAACTAATGTTAAGTTTGGAAACCTCTACTGAAGACCTACAAACAGTCATAAAAAATAAGATGAACTGAGGTGATAAATATTACAGACAAGAACAGAAACAAATGTTGCCTTTGGAAATGCATGATGGTGCAAGGACTAAACGAGTTGATTATATGATGGATTATTTTGAAGGAGTTGTCACTTACAACATTTCCCTTAGCAGTTTTCTGTAACATGGCTACAGCTCAAGCAAATTCAACTTCCTGCCTCATAAAAGTGATCCCTGATGCTATGTTCTGTCTCTCTCACATGTCCCCAACATATGGGCAGATTGCAAACACTCTGCCTTAATAAGCCTGGCAATAATCTTCATTTTGAGGAATCCACAGGCCCCTGGATACACGTCCTTTTAGTGTACTCTCCAGCCATTACTGATACACAGTTTGTGGATTGAAGAGTCGCCTTTGTTTGGCCTAAACCCTGTCTTCTCATAGAAGGCACCAAAGAAAAGGAACAGTGAAATCTTTGAGAGTGAGAGAGCAACTGAATAACATTGTGAACTGCAGCTCCACAGAGAAGAAAAAGCAGTGACATGCAAGCTTTCAAAGATGAAAGTTAACTCAGCAAAAGCTCCTGATTACTGAACTCCCAAAAGCTGTTGACAGACGTAAAAGAATCAGCATGGTTATCTGGCATCCTACTACACTGTGAGAAATCTTCAGTCTACATGAGCAAACTAATTTTTATTTCATACCCAGATCTAATGCAAAATGAAGGGCTCTACAGCTGCTTATCCACAGCTTTCTTAGAAGATTTCCTGCAGAAGAGATCAGAGTGAATGGCAGAAGCAGAGATTGTCTTTACAAAGCTGTGTTGTTGTTTTGTTGGGGTTTTTTTCTTAACAAAACACAATAGCTAAATGTTTATGCAGTACTGAGATCTGTCAAAAAATTAAGATCTTTTTGAGTATAACAGTGAAAATGTTAGTGAAAATAATAGTGAGAATTTCTAGCACAATTATTCATAACTTCCTTCTATTGTCTCTCTATTCTTTCTCTGTGTATTTTTTTTTTGAAATATCTTCCTCTTAAATTATATCTCTTTGGGATAACCTATACACTGTTTTGTGAAGTGTCATCAGAGTTGTCAACATTTCTTTCCCTTACCAGTATCCTGGCTACCACAGATAAATTTATAAGAAGCTATAAGAATGTTAGATAAACTTACTAGTGGTTTTATTAATGGTAAAGGTTATTCAAACTCCCTTATCTGTGCACAATTTAGAGGGCTCCCTTTTGACAAGGAACAGACTAGACAGATGAGGTGTGAAATATCCCATTTCAGAATGTCTCAAAGCTGAGAAGACCCATGGGATTTTGCCATTAACTCATTAATTCCTGTTACAAACTTTGTCCTTCAGTGTTCTAAAGAGACCTACCAGGATGGTCAAATTTTCTGTGATTTAATATGTCTTTAGCTGAGAAAGTCCTGACTATTTGTTACTGAGGCTTTTCCGAAGAAAGTGTCAGATTTGTTATTATTTTAAAAGCACATCTTTACTTGATGTTAAGAATTTGTTTGATAAAATTGAAAGACAGATAGGAACTATTCTGACTAGTTTGTCTTCCAAAACTGTTATTATTCCTTACAGAAACTATTGAGCTGCTTACCAGGCTTTTAGTTGCTTAGTATGATTAAATTATAATAAAAGCAAATACATTGGAATTTTCACTCTATTCAGAAAAAAATGTATTCCAAGTATCATGATTTAATCTGGTTACATTTTAAATCAATCGGCACATGCCTTCAGTGCTTGGTATTATACCTCCATGTACATTTGAAAAAAGTTGTTATGCATTATAGTAAAAGCAGTGGTGCATCAAAGTAAAGTATTCAAGAAAGGGCAAGTCCTATTATATTCTCCTTACTTTATTGGATTACAAAGTAGAATAATGAACTTTTCAGAGATACTAAGGTTGGAAGAAAACTCTAGAAATCTCTTCTGAATTTCAAATGTAATGTTACAGAACATTCATATCACAGCAGTCAAATCACTGTTCTTCACATTATGGCAAGTTCCCTCTGATCGTGTCATATATTTAAGCCTGGCAATACCACGTGTTATTAAACAAGCTGCCTCTGAAGTGATTATTATTATTATTAATATTTTTATTATTATCATTATGGATCAAAAGTTTGGAAATCGCTCTAAGCATGAAAAAATGTCCTAAGAATAAGAATGTGGTTTCTTATTTCTAAACACATCCTGTTAATGTCAATGATTGCAGCAGCAGAAATACTTTCCAACAGGAAAGAGTTCACCTACATGTTTGCATCGTGACCATGCAGCCCACTACCACCACACATCCTTTACACTGGCCTTCCTCTCCTGGACAGTTTCGTGCACTCTTGCCATTTTCACTCTTTAGCCTGCTTCTATCTGTCTGACTCCTTCAGAAATTTTTCTTTGAACTCAACATTTTCTACTTATTTAGTTGCATGGATCTCTAACTACTTTATTGCTTAATGAATAGTTTAATTTATTGATTATTCATCTAATGTATCTACTAACTGACTAATTAATTAGCTAATATAGTCTGTGATTTATATACTCTGAGCTGTCTGTTTACTTTAGTCTTTGGTTATGTGATTGTTTAGTTCATCTATTGATACTCCACTTCATCACTGTTTTACGGTTAATTGCACTGATTTCCTGCATAAATAATTAGCAATTTCAGTAGCTATTTTCTGCCATTGTTTCTTATTTCTCAACTCTTAATGCTCATGACATATAACCTCTGTCACATCTTCTCTGCAATGCCTTCAGTCCCTTTGTATCCATACATCCATTCTCTTAGATATTACTTTCCTCTTACACCTTTCGACCAGCTTTACTCAAATATACATTGCCTTTATGATTCAATTAGGCAGTTATAACCCTTTAGTGGAAAGGTGACCACAAAACTCAAAATGGCTGCAATATCAGAAAATCTGAAGAAAAGATAGGACTGAAACCCAGAGGTACTTTCCCATATATTTATAGAAGACTGATGTGCCTATATCACAGAATCACAGAATCATTCAGGTTGGAAAAGACCCTTGGGATCATCATGTCCAACCATTAGCCCTACTCTACAAGTTCACCCCTAGACCACAATACAGCTACATGAAAGGATGTTATGATGAGGTGGGTGTTGGTCTCTTCTCCCAGGTGACTAGTGATAATACAACAGGAAATGAGCTTTAGTTGCACCACGGGAGGTTTAGGTAGGACATTAGGAAAAAATATTTACTAATAGAGTTTTGAGGCACTGGAACAGGCTGCCATGGGAGGTAGTGGAGTCACCATCCCTGGAAGTGTTTAAAAATGTCTAGATGAGGCAATTCAGGACATGGTTTAGTGTTCCTTGAAGGTCATTTCCAACCTAAATGATTCTATGATTTAAAATGCAAGAAGGCATAATTCCTTAAGAAGCCTCCAGCTTCCTGAAATTCAGTGACTTAGGAACTTAACTAAACCACTTTTGAAAAGGAGTTGCTACCTGTAAATCACTTAGCATAGTCACGAAATCCCTCCCTCTCCCATCCTTCATTTTCCATTTATCTGTGCCAGAATTTTGCTGAGTTAGCATTGCGTCCCCTGTGCCAGCAGTTATCTTTCAGCTGTTGAAACACAAATGGTCTAACAACGAAAATCAATTTGTGGAAGCATTTGTATTCTGCACTTCTCATGTCTATCTGAGTTAAAACCAACTTGCTATGCAAAGAACAATCAGCACTGAAAGTGTGTTCAAGATGACAAATTCTTTAATGAATGGACAGCTTGCAGCTGAAATAAACTCTGTTAAAGAAATGCCACTACCCATTAAGGCTAGATGACTGTTTTTCTCATGGAGTCAAGAATATAGCTTTAGTTGTGAGGGATTAGACCTCCTTCTTCCCCCTGCCCCCTGTGTTTTGGGTTTTTTTTTGTTTTCTTTTTAAATAAAAATCTAAATAATCACAGTAAAAGTGGGTTAGTTCATAAATAGTGGAAAATGTAAACAATACATCCAGGGCAATATTGCTAACATTAATTCACATCTAAATATTTACCCTTCATAACTGCCTGGCTCACAGTATTTGTAGAGCTGTGGACCTTAGCTCTTGCTGCTCTGTGAGTCATTATCTCCCATTACTTCTCCCCAAACCCAGAAGAACTATGTCTGAGGTGCAGCTCTTTTGATAATTCCAACCACTTCATGAATGGCATGATCACCATTCTACAAGCTATTTACGACATCCAGGAAAACATGCAACTGTGACTAGAGTCACCTTAAGTCATATTCCATGGTAAACTGCACATACTGAAGGTGATACTAACAGCGTACTGCAGAACTGTCTCCAGTCCCCAGTCCTGCCCTTTCCCCAGCAAGAGAAAGGCCCAGAAAAATGCCTTTCTAGTTATTGCAAGAAGCTTTGGGTTAGCCCATATTTGACTGAGGGCTGTTGTAGGTACAAGAAATAGGCTGAAACTGAAAGTGCGTTAGTAAAAATGAGGGGTTACCACTTAGAAATGTGTTGGTTCATCTCTGGGGTTATTTAATGAATCACTCCATTACTTACTGTCTAAACACAGATTACATGAAGGAGGCCTCTTATTTATCCTTAAACACTTATTAAAACAAAGAGCCTTTAATGAACTTCTGGTTACAGATTATTGCTTGGAAGAAAGGTGATATAAATAGATAAATTATCATGGTCCAAGACTTCATCTCACTAAAGTCGATAAAGAACAATTTCATAGATCATGTATCTACAGCCTAAAACCCAACAATTTCTCACATCCTGTATAATCAGTGAACAATTTCACAGTGTGGTAAGCAAAATAAGCAATATATCGCTTATTATCTTCTGGCTGAAAAACCACTGCAAGACAGTAAATATGGAAGCATTGAAATTAACAACTTGATTTCTTTTTGGTTTTTTCCATACACTCTTGTGCAGGCACAGGTACATATAATAGAGTCTGTAATTGCAATTCAAAAATGTAGATGATTTGAAACTAAAAAAAAAACAAACCCAACACTCTGACCAAATATGTCACCTAGAATCACAGTTTTAAAATGGGGCAAAAATCAAAACAGTTCCCCCAATAAGCATATTTTACTATTAAATTAAAACATGATATGCATGTATTTAGCATGTCATCATACCACTTTATACATTTCATGCAAAGTTATGATGAACTAAAAAATCTTACAATGCTATCTTTTTACATTTGTTTCAGGTTTGATATTGACAGGTCCGGGCAGAGTTTTGTTTATATAACGATAGGTCAGACTGAGATAAAATAAATTGTGTTTATTTCACCAATAAAATACAGGTGTCCAACATTGTTGAACATGTCCAAGAAATGACTTCTTAAGTTTCAGGGTCTATCAACATTTGTTCTTAGCCACAGCCTTGCAAAGCAGTGGTGAGCATTTACAGAGGCAGACAGTTTAGAGTGGGAAAAGTAGTTTGCATGTTCGGAAAGAGATGTGCTACCTGAGATGCTCTAATCTTTTGTGTCCTAAATTGCCCTATGCTAATCAGACTTGCTCCTGGCTCTGAAGATGCTGTCATTGAAGATTTTTCTGAACTTATTTCCTCTAACTGCCAATCGTTGACTCTCATGCTGCCCCCAAAATGAAACAGTAATAAAAGAAGATAAAATCTGAAGTTTGGAAAAATCTATCTCTGTTTTTTTGCTATACAAGTGGAAAGAAGTAAATGTAGTTATGCTTATAGTCTCTACCAGTTTTGGCGTGCTGCTTACCTGGGTCAATGGTCTTTGCATATTTACATAAAAAGGTGGTTCATGAATTTAGGTGACACTAAGACAGTTTAGACTCATCTAGAAAGGCTGGTGATGAAACATTCTACTAGCACCTGTCATTTTAATTATGAGATTTAATGAGGAAATTAAGGCAAAGTGGAATGGCTGGTTTCAATGAAACTTCACAGCATTTCCCTAGTGACCCCTGGTAATGTTTTTGTTCTAATAAGAGGTTGCAATCTAATGCTTCAGTAAAACATAACTGTAATTCCAATTAACTGTTTCATGCTGATTTAGAAAATTATCCAAACTCATTCTTAAAGCTGCAGTCAGGAACCTGATTGAATATTTGGAGGGATTATTTCAATAAACACATGGGGAAATGGACTCAGAAGTTCCACATGCTGGCTGGCTGCCTGTAAGAGTGTCACACTTTCTTCTTGAATGTTTCTCCTCCTAATTAATAACTTCATTATGTTTACAGAAATGGCATATTCTCTAGGAAATTGATATTGTAAGCAGGATAAATTGTTTGTGTGCAGACAGATTCTGGATAGTGATTGGAATTAGGTATAACAGATGTCACATGAACATTTGGCTGCTGAGATGACAGATGAGAGTTTGCAGCATGGAAGCATTAGGCAAGTTGATAATGGGCTTCCTAACACATGCTGTTATCGTTTCATATTGCTGGACTAAAAGAGCACCAAGACTGAGCACAGCAGTGACATGGAGAGGAAAGGTGTATTGCATTCAGCAGTATTCTATAGTATTCAGTAATATTCAGCCAAGTTCAACATTTCATACATTTTCCCATTTTGCATGCACTAACATATTATAACCACACTCAAGATATGGTGAAGTTACTGAAGAAGAGTTTCCTGTAGATCAGGGAAAAACCCCAACCCCTAAAAAAAGCCCATATTTTCTGCTATAAGATGTCCATTTAAGTAA
>WTSP01004960.1:0-21421 GCA_025331215.1 Actenoides lindsayi
TTCTTTTCTTTTCTTTTCTTTTCTTTTCTTTTCTTTTCTTTTCTTTTCTTTTCTTTTCTTTTCTTTTCTTTTCTAATAAATAATGACATAGTCAGATGGTGTTAAATTCAGTGTGATACAATTCTGTTCAATCTGAGATTTTAATGCTTTTTTAGAACTAGGTTTAAAAATGGCCAAAAATCTCATTGATTTTTTTAAAGACTAGAATTTCCTATTATCCATATCTTGAATTTCCTATTGCAACAAATTAATTTCAGTTATTTAGTTTTGTTTTTCTGTGTCAAAAGGACATTTTCCTTAATCACATACATTTTATTATTACCTTTATAATACTCAATATTATTATACAATAAATGGATTAAATGTGTCTGTCAGAGGTGTAAGCATGTGCACAATGATAATTGCTAACTTGGTAACTAGTAAAATAAAATCATCTTATCAGCCACTAAAGGACATCCAAGCACAGTCAGAACTTATATAATATTGTAATATTGTATAATATAATTTTTCCTTCTTGTTGTCAATGAATGGAATGTAGCTGAAAAGAAGACTGCAACATGCAATGGTTAATTACTGGTGAGTGGATTCTATTTCCTGCTCCCCCGGGATTTGCTTATGTTCTGTGTTTTGGAAATTCAGACATACTAAATTATTTTCATGTAAAAAAAATTAATTAAAAAAAAATCAATTGGCAGCAGTTACTTAAAGATATCACCCCCTCTTTGCCTGAGGTTATCAACCATCCTCAGTACTGAGGTACAGGGCTCTGCACTACATTAAATTGCTTTGTCTCCTCTAAGAAATAAAATCAACAACTAAAACAGCATCCTGAATATCTACAGACTTATAGAAAAGTGAGGGAAAAGTTCATCAATTAAAAATCCCTACTCCCCAATTAAAAAAAAAAAATTAAAAATAATTATCCAATACTTGAATATAAAAATTGCACACCTACACGGGATACCAATATACTCATATATTCCAGCTCCTCCACATGGACAAGTAAAGCAAAGACTGCAAGTTTGGATGCACAGAAATAAAATATCAGAAATCAGAAGAACATTGTAGTGATGTAATGAGATGGAGCCTTTACCTCTTGTAAGAGGTTTCCTTTTGCAGTTACACTAAGGTACTGTCAAGAAAATAGACACAAGGGCTATAGGATGATGATTAGCAGTTTAATACATGTCATATTTCTTACCTATCATGCCATATGCAGCATAAGGACATCCTTTCAGCTCCAGAGGACAAGATGTATTGTGCAGAGCTTCCATTTCTATTTCACAAGTTAGTTCTGAAAGGAAAGAATAAAAAAAAAAACTAATGAAGAAAAGATATTCCTTATTATTAAAGCCAAATGTAAACATTTGACTTAAAAAGTTTACCTTGACTAGTCATGCTGTCTCTGCTTACACTTTTTGGGGTAATGCTGAGGTCACCTTGCTTGAAAAACTCTCAGGCTGGCACCAGCTTAGGCTTGCTGATGGGTACAATCATCTACAATACACTGTTGTTATTAATCTTTTTTTTGTGCAGGGGTTTTGTTTTTGTTTTGTTTGTTTGTTTTGGTGTGTGTTTGTTTTGTTTTGTTTTCTTGAGTTGCTCATTGACTTTTTTCTTTTGTGGATGAAACACATAGCAAAAGTTTTAGGCAGCTGAAAAAGTTGTGCAGATTAATAGATACTAATATGAAAAAATGAGTTTACTGCACGGAGAATCTAACCAGGAAAGATGAAAAAAAGGAGCTACAGAATTTTAATTCTAAATCTGTATCTTTCAGAAATAAGGCAGGAAGTCAGTTCTTAATCCATGGCATTGTTTTTGTCCAATTCTTTTAATTATTTGTAAAAGCTTGTTTGGTTGGTTTTTTTACTAATTCCTTATACTCTCATTATTAAGCTGAATGTTATTTTCACATTACTCTGTTTTGGTGAGTTGTCTTACACCTTTCTTAATCACCTTAATCTCTTTCTGATTAATATAGATTGTACATATAGGAGTGACTTTTGTATGCAAGACCTTGTCTATTTTTTTTCATGGAACTGCAATAAATTGCTTTGACGAAAAGAGTAGGCACTGAAGTGATGATTTTCTTGGCTTCATCTCCATGCGCCATCTGCATTAACCCACTGTAAGATGTGTTTAGTTCTGCTAGGTAGAATTGGAGCATATCTCCTGCCTCAGAAGACATGCTGAAAGCATGTATAATTTGTATTTCGCTATGCTTCACTTTAGAGCATGTATTATGCTTTTGTTAAACTATGATGTTATTTCCTCTTCAAGAAGGGGAAAAAAAAAAGGGGGGGTGGGGGGGGGGGGGAGAAATTGCCTGTACTGTGTTCCTTAGCTGTGAAGCTCTACTGAAAGACTCTGTGGGGTATGCATGTGTTAATGCATTTTATACAGCTGTACTCACTCATCTTGGAAAGAATGAAAGAGTTTTTGTATTTGAAGGGTATAATTTAATACCCTTTTTGTAACAGATGAGAAGTTACCATGTGTTTGTTTACTGTATTCTTAATGCTTTAAGGTGGGTTGTGAGAAATTTAGAGTTGATAAAAGTCTTGGAGATCTCTACTTTATCTAAAATTATCACTGGTGGAAAAATGATGTCATACACAAAACAAACAGTAAACCAGTTGTGCCTAGAGTCATATTCACAACTCGGTGGATCTGATAGCTCTTCTGAAATTGGTACAATGAGAATTTATATTAGCTAAGAATCTGGCTTCTCTGTCCCTGATTTCTTTTGTTTTTGACTGTATTTTGAGTGTATTTTTTCTATTTATATACAAATGCTTTCATGGATGAGAACGGAAGTGAATCTAAGGAGAGTTATTTATTTATTTATATCTATATATATCTGTATGTGTGTGGGTTTTTTTTTTTCCCCAAATAATTATGCATGAAAATGTGTTTGGCTGTATGAGAAGACGAAATGAAGGGCACTATCTTACTAATCCTTTGACTATGGAAAAATAGTCTGTGAGAAGAGCACTAAAATGTTTTAAATGCAGCTTGTCTCACAGTTTTCTTAATAATATGTTAACACTGTTGCATTCAAGAGGGACACGCAATGATGAAAATTACAGTCATGCTTCCATAAGAGTTGAGATAATGATCAATCATGCTGAAATGCATTACCTGAACAAAGTTTGTATGGGGTAACCAGAATCTGTGCTATACCACAGGAGATCTATCAATGGAGTTGGAAATAGGATTTTGTTTATACTGAACCATGTAGGCAAAGTACATTAATGCTATCAGAGGTATACTCTTCATTACAGTAAACTCTTTATTTACCCTTCTTCTGTTCCATCTTCTAAAATACCTAATTGAGTGTGAGCCAGGCATTATATAGTATCATTCAAAACTCAAAAAATCATCTAGAGACTGAGTCAGTAATCACTGGCTGTATATTTCTTGATACAGGAATTTCAAGGCTTTCTCCTTGAACATTTCTGCAGTCTTCAAAGTCTCCAGGAGGATTTCCAGTTACCTAAAAGTTCTGTCCAATTATAATTCCATTGATTTCAGTGCTTCAATCAATATAAAGATGTATTGGATCTCATGGTAGATATCGACCTTGGCTTCACTTAATCACTGTGTAACTTCCAGCGCAACGAATTGTAACATTTGAGAGGGATTTTGACTCTGTAGAGCTTTGAGAAAATTTATGAGCGTTTTTGGTTAGAGGACTGAAAAAAGTTTATTTCTACTGCCTAGATCTGACCTTGGAAAATGTGAAAGAGGCAAAAGTGAATAGTTATTTGTGGAAGAAATACTGCAGAATATTTTTAGTTTTCATTCACACTTTAACTGTAAACCATCAAGGAAAATTTTGAATCTTAGAAACATTATCATACTACAATTACGAGATTCAGGTAGTCTGTTTTTATAGGTCAAGGAGAAGAGAGACTATCCACAGCACAAAATCATCTGTTTGGCAATTGTTCAAGAAGTGAAAATCCACTTCTCTTTAGAATTAGTAAGAGAACTGTAACCTTATTTCATTTATTGCATTCTGTGCATCTTCACTTTTTCTCTCTGATCAAACAGAGGTCAACTCTTTGATTGGAGGTAAGAATAGCTAGTGAGAAGCATGTTATCCACCTTTGCTCATGCAATTGAAAAGCAGTTTTCTGAAATGTCACTTTCCTGAAAAGAGGTTTTTTTGTCATTATTTTTTCTTGAAATAATGGATTAATAAACAGATTTTTGGGTTTGAGAATAAGGCTGGCATTGTTGAACCCATAGCATCTGTGACCAACATGGCTTTTGACACTGAAAAAGTACTTTGCAAAGGAAGAATATGAAGAAAAAGAAGATAGTAAAGCCATGATAGATAAGCAAACATTTACCTAATTCTCTGTACAGGTTGATGATTTACAGTTTGTTTCCTTGTGAGTCCTTGCAATGAATGTTAGAAAAGTATTAACACCTTCTGATAAAGAATTTTCAGAGTATATGATAATATAATTTTTTTCCCTATATAGTAAATATTGGCAAAGCTCTCACGGAAACATTTACTTCCCAGCACTAAGTCTGTAATTTGAAATTTCTGACTGCTTTTAGGTATTGCTTTACAATGTACTGCATGTGACTTTAGAATATTCTCCATTCTGAGTCAACAGCAACATGCTGGATGAAACTCTAGTAGTTGATAACAGTAGCAATTGGTGGTGTAGATTTGTATAAGACAGAAACCTAACCCCTGTTATGCTATGTACTATAAAAAAAACCCAAACAGAACAAAAACGACCCCAGGTTCTGGCAAAGCAAGTTCATCTGGAGGGATGATGGTAAAATTGTCTGTGTGTTCATGTCCATGTGTGATAGAAATAGAGGAGGAAACTGAGCAGTGACAAATCAATCTAATTTCCTCTATGAGAAGGAGAAGGGCTTATAGATTAAAAACTGACAGCAAATACAGAATGTTTTGACTCAGTTGCTTGATACTTTATTTTCCTCATGAATCAGTTAGGGGAAATAATTCCAAAGTCATGTGACTATATTTGAAATAATCCCATTTTTGAAAGAATAACAGAACTCAACTATGATTTGTACTAGTTCAAAGGAGGTAGAGTATGGTTTTTTTCATACTTACACATTTAGCTTACATGGTTCCTCACTAAAAGTGAACAGAACTGATGAAGCTTGGCTTATTTGCCTTTTTTACTTACCTTTTTTTTTTGCTTTTTCCTATACTATTATTTTGATCATTATTTTTATCAAAGTTGACACATTGGCCTGTGCCTAGCTTAATGGAAATATGTCTTTGCATTTTCAGGATGACTGTTTCTACTTCTGTACTTCTGCTACAAAGATTTATTCTATGAAGAGTAATCTCTTACCATTAGGCATAACTCATGATAGCTGTTGCTACTCTCTTAATTTGTTCTTTTTATATTGTGCTGGTACTCACAAAAAAATCATGCATTTTTGGTTATCTTTTCCCAAACACTAAGAAGTTTTTAGTCTTTCATTCTTTGCCTTTCTTGTGAAGTCTTTTCTTGTAGTACTTTTGGTTCTCCCAGTTTAATGCTACTGTCCAGACACTTAGCTTTATTCTTGATAGCTATTGGTATACCTTAACAAATTCTGTTTTATTGATCAACGTCGGGTGTTTTCAACTTTGTCTCCAAATACATTGTTCTAGCTACTCATCTAGAACTCATCTGATTTTTAATATTCACATTTATTTTAAAATCTTATTTTAAAGGATCATTCATAACACTTCTTTTCGTAAAGTGTGGTGGTACTCAAATTTTGGTGATAGTTTTCAGTGGTAAAAATACAGTCATAAATTTCCCAGAATAAATTTAATTTCTGTCTTTTGAAAAGTTATGGAATACATATGTGAAGTTCTGTAGCATACCACCATCACCAAGCCTGTATTGTCCACTGACGCCTTCACAGAGAAGATTTGTAACTGTAAAATGCAGTCAGATGACACTTCAAACTTGGGGTAGCTAGTCTAGAAGACCTGTAATGAAGATTGGGATCTTCTGTTAATGTTTTATGTGGTAAAGTACTCAGTGCATGACATAATTAAAATAACTCATCAATTTCCAAACTCATCCTTATGTTAATCTGATAAATTTTGCTCTTAATCAAAATGTTCAAGAGAAAAATCCACAAAACATCCGAGATGTGCCTCTTGTCTTATCACTGAAAACTACTGAGAAGATTCCGTTTGCCACTTATTTACTCCCTCCCATGAGGTATTCATACACATTGATATGATTTCCTGAGCTTTTCCTTCTCCAGGCTGAACAGTCCTGTCCCTCATCCTCTCCTCATAAGACAGATACTCAAAGACCTCAGTCACCTCTGTGCTGACCCTTCATTGGACACATTCCAATATATTCATGTCTCTTTTGTGCTGAGGAGTCCACAACTGGATTCAGCATTCCAGATGTCCTCACCTTTGCTGTGAGGATGCACTAATGTCTCATGATCAGCTTGTTGTTTCAAACTAATGAAGAGGACAAGCAGGTGGAGCTCAGTTCATGTTACCCACTGAAAGTGGATAAATGCCATTTGTAAATAGTGCAGTAAAATACTGTTTTACCAGCTGTGAATTATGATTGATATGCAATACCAATGCAATACAAATAGTAGTAGTAATAACAATTGCAAATACTAGAATTTGATGTTATTCTAACAATAGTATAATTTAACAGTAAGTTAATGCTAATAGAATATATAATATATATATAACAGAGTATTCTAAGTGCACATGGCAGTACTTAAAAGTAAAAAATCATGACATATTTTAAATGTGAGATTTATTTTTTTTTTAACAATTCAAAGGGAAAAACTGGGGTGCTCACAAAATTCTGAAATTAAAAATCTGTACTGGTATGTGTCTTTCTGTTATTTCATTTTTCCATTTTTTGTGGTAGGTAACTGTAAATCAGTTCATTATTTTCCAAAAGTGTTTTTGTTTGTGACAATTGTATACTCCCTTTCTTCCTCAAAGATTTTGATCCTGTTTACTTAATTGGGAGGTTGTTTTGGTGGTTTTTTTTTTATTTTGGTTTGATTTTGGCTGGATTTTTCCCTTTAGTTTTCTGATGTTTTTCAGATTTACCATATATCCATAAATTTGTTGGCATGATATTCTCTTCTGGTTGAATGAGCTCATATTCTCTGGATAAATGTATTTATTGATTGCATTTTATGATGTTGTATTCTATTTCTGCTGGTTTATTTCTAAGCTTATTTTTTTTCCTTCAAAGCAAATTTGCTTTCTGGGCTGACTTGCTGAGTTTGCTGCTGCTAAACATTGCAGTTTTGTTTTGTTCATCATTGAATCCTCTGAGGCTGCAGTGTTGTGTTACTGTATTTACATCTCACTGTAGTGTCTTTTGTTACTAGTTTCTTGGATCATTTGCCAGGAACTTCATTGAAATAAATCCTTGATACTGAGGCCAAGATGTTTTTGAGAAGAACTTCACTTGCTGCTGAATCTATTTTCAAAGAATTTTCAGCAAGGTTTTCTATTGTCATGCAACTGTTCATTATCATTTCTTTTTTCTTTTGAAATAGCACCTACCCTTCATTTTGTTTTGTTTGAAAGTATGAGTTATCTAACTACTTCACCATTACAAGTAGGGCACTAAAATCACAGGATATAGCGTTGTGCTGAATGATGCAGTGTTATAGGTGACATTTTGCTTTCACGTAAGACTTCCGTCATAGTTTCTTACTGACTAGACTGTGGGTTTTTTTCAGAATCTGTGACTATTTGTGAAAATTTCACTAAAATTTTGCAATTTTACTCTGTTTATGTTTACATACAGTATTTTCTTTTGTATACTATCAAGTAATCTCTAGCTCATCACTGATTAATATTCAATATATGCAGATTCAACACTTAATTATTTTTTTTTTTAACCTGTGGATAAAAATAATGGTTCTAAATTTGCTTGTTATATAACCAGTAGCCACACTGTCTTAGAACTCCAAAATGCTAATTTCTCTACTTTTTTTGTGTGGGAGTCAGCAGCACCATGATAAAATCATCTGCAGTTAATAAGCTACTTTATTTAAGGCTTTCTCAAGCATTTACGTTCTTCACATTTTATTTATTTAAGGCATCCTATTAAAGGCATCATAAAGTTATATAAAAATAAGTGGGGAAAAAAATGTTAATTTCTTTGATACAATAGTTAATTTTAGATGCACTCTACATCTTTCTTTTTCTCTTTCTTTTCCAGCTGGACCTCTTTCTCTCCCTTACCCTTGAATAAAAGCTCTGATTGCTGATTTGTTATCAAAAATGTGAATTAGGAGTTCATATATCTACATGATGTAAAGATCAGTTTTCTCAGCTATTGGTGAGTGGAGCCTTTTCTGTGTTAATGAGACCTCTGCTGAGAAGGTGTGCTGGATCCAGCTCCATCAAAGATTAAGTAGTCTTCTGCCTGTCCTCCAGCTCATATTGGCTGTGAGGTCTGATCTCAGGTTGCAGAAAGAAGTGAGGAGCTCTTAGCAAACTCTAGACTTCTACCAGGCCTAACAATGAAAAGGTGAGTTAAAGATATTCAGGTTTAGGCTATAGTCAAATACAGAATTTTTGTCTACCAGCAACAGAATTCAGTTGAATTTTATTTCCCACTTTTCTTTGTTTTATGTTTATGCATTCATTTAAGAGTAAGTATAAAATGAACTTAAATAAACTCACACCATAAAGATGGTGCCTGTGTCCTGAATCATTCTACTGTTATGAGAAAATACATTAAAAAAGTTTCCTTGTACTTCCATTAGGTGAGGTGAAATGAGATATATGCACTCAAATGCTCAGGGAGATTTCCTATGCTAATAAGAATGAGTTGCAGAAAACAGCTTTTTTCTCACCCAAGTATTTCTTATGACTAATATTACGGATGGAAGAGATGGAAACTGTGATATAGGCAGGTTTTTTACAGATTATTTTGGAGGGAATTAATGATGTTGTAATACCTAGCTGATGTGATGTCATCTATTGATCCTACTTGATATTTTAACCAAAGTTTCTGCTAGGATGTTTTATTTCCCTTCTGATGTTAATCACAGTTGAAGTAAAGACCGCATATACCTGGCTCTTAGCATGAAAAAAGAAGGGGGGGAAAAATGGCCAAAAACCAGATTCTGTAACACTCAACTACTATATATACACACTCTAGGAAGATGGAGACCACTGATCACTGGGATATTTCAAAGCATTGATGCTTGCTTCTGTAAATGTATGTCACTCATCGTAGACTGCAAATGGAAGCTATTTATTTCCTCTTAAGGTCTATGTTCACATATCTGTGTATTTCTAGGGGTCAGTAAGAAGAGAGCTCTAAAATGAGAGAAAAAACTTTTATTTTTTAATGTAAATGCAGATGTTTTGACAAGCATCAAAGAGAGATGCTTTAACTGAGACAGCTGATGAAACTTGCACATGAATGTCGACTTGAAAATTCCCTTTAAAGTATGTCCATAAAGTCTCAAATGCCATTTCCAGTAACATCTTTTTTTTTTTTTTTTTTCTTTTCCCGATTGCTGGCTGTTAAGCACTGTGATTTTCATTACATCCCGCCTTTTTATAGTAAGTTATTACTGTGGTTATGCATTGGGTTCATGTGGCATGGTTTTGGTAGGGGGGGTTGTTGCAGTGGTAGCTTCTGTGAGAAGATACCAGGAGATGTCCTTGTACACAAGAGAGCCAGTTCCAGTCAGCTCCAAAAAGGACCTGCCACTGGCCAGTGTTGAACCCATCAGTGTCATTGGTGGTGTCTCTGTGATATCATATTGAAGAAGGGGGAAAAAAAGCTGCACAGCAGTTGTGGAAGACAGGAGTCAGAAAAATATGAGAGAAACAGCCCTGCAGACACCCAGGCAAGAGGAGGAGGAGGGAAGGAGGTGTACCAGGAGCCAGAGTAGAGATGCCACTGCAGCTTATGGTGAAGATCATGGTGATGCAGATTTTCCCTCTGCAGCCCATGGAGGTTAATGGTGGAGCAGATATCCATCTACAGCCCATGGAGGAAGTGGTGGGTGTGCCCTAAAGGAGGTTGTGACCCTATGGACAACACACAGCAGAGCTGTGTTAAGTTCAACAAGTTTGTTACTGTTCCTCATTCACTATTGTATCTATATCAGCAGGAAACAGAATAGGAGCTATTAGATAAAACTGAGTAGATCTAATAGGACACTAGCAGTCAACCTGTGTCAGGAGGTTGAGATCCAGAAGGTGCAGAGTACTTCATGTGACAGGAAATTATGATAAAGGTGATGTCTTCCTCCCTCACTGCTCTGTGGCCAGGGTGAAACCCAAAGAAAGAAATGAGTGAAATGAAGGTAAGTTGCTAAATCTTGGATCTATGGATGTTCAGGAAACTGTGCAGGTAAATTGAGCAATTCCTGGGCTCAGTTGTTGTCTCTGGTAGGTTGATAGAGTTGTTTCTAATAGGACCAGTTTGCACTTTTCCAGGCAGTTGTTTAGCCCTGCTTAGCAGCTGACGTGGTTGATTATTTATTTATTAATATTTCATTTGCACTAAATGTTGACCTCAGCTTTGTGCTTATCTGCATATCTTTCTGTGTATTACTTTCCTCTCTTTTTTTTTCTCCTGTATATCCTGTCCCACCCCCTTTAAATGGACCTGATCTCTGAAGTATTGCACTATATTTTTGAAGTAGCTTCAGAAAATGAATAAACATGAGCTAACATGATACTTGGTGTTCTAACATTGTCATGTGTAATGTCTCTTCCTTCACCTTGTGTTATGTAGTTTGTAAACTCTGTGCAAAGCTTGTTTGCATAACGGGACTTCAATCTCATCTGAAGGCACCTGTGTAATAAATGTGATTAATAAAGTACATCATTGTTAACTGCTAATTATGCAGAATAGTAATAATAATAAAGGTGTCTTGCAAGTCCAGATTCCTTCACTGGTTTAGTTTAAATTTAGTAAGCATTATAAAAACTGTAAAGTGTTCCTGATTTGCATTTCAGAATGGTAAGAAAGCATAACAATGGGTTTTTAGAAGTGCAAATTCCTTCAGCGTCTTTCTTTATCAGGGGATATTCTTGGATTACAGTATCAGACATGATTCACCAAAGAAATAACATAGAACCCAGAGCAATTTACATCCTTACACAAATCTTAGATTACATAAAGAAAACTTTTATTTTTGTTAGCCACTATTCAAGTACAATATTACAAACATATTTTGCCTTCCAGTCTAATGTGATACCTCAGGTCTTTTAAACTGTACTTGATACCAGAAAGCTCCAACTGTCTTGGGCTACAAATGAATCCTTTAAGTATCATATTCATGTAACCTATGGCCAGGTATGTGTTATGAAAAGTAATATGCACTCCTGTATTTTATTATTACTATTTTTATGACTGTATTTGTATTTTCCTATTAACATTATATATCAAAGATCTTTTTTCTTTTTTCTTTTTTTTCCTCTTTTTTTTTTTTTTTTTTTTTTTTTTGTTGATTGGTTGGTTTTTTGGGTTCTTTTGTTGGGCTTTTTCAATGCTGCAGTGAAAGTATCTTTTTCTTTACCTGGTCTGAATTTATTCTTTCCTAAAAAAAAAATATGACTACTTAGTTACATAATTTCATAAATTATGGCTTTTGAATGTGGCTTTACTGACTTTAACAGATGACAAAATTATTTTTTTTTACCTGTGTTAGAAGATTTTTTTTTTTTAATATGAAATGCTTTGTAGGATTTATTATTATTATTTTTGGTATTTGTCCTTTGGTCTCTAATTTTGTCATATTTCTCTTTTTTTACTTGAAGACTAAAATTTTCTTAAGGGACCATAGCAGTTTTATTCTTGATTCTGCAACTGGAACTTAATGTAGTTGAACTAATTATCTAAGTCAAGCACACAATATTTTTATGAGGAATAAACACTCTGAAGTTCTTTGGGAGAATGATTCTAAATTAACTTGCGATGTTAGAAAATGAAGCTTGCTTTTCTGTCTTAAAAAAACAAACAAAAAAAAACCCAAAAAACACCAAAAAAACAAAACCCACATGTATTACATAGAATACTGTTTGTTTTCCTCACTTTAAAAAAATCTCTAAACATTACATTTCCATATTAAGTTAGAAATGGACTCAAACATGTCCTCTCTTTCCCTAGAACTCGGTCACCTTTGCAATCTAATACCCCATTCCTACTACATTAGAAATTGGCTTTTAGACAAGAAAAACTCATTCATCGCTGATAGTGTGCTCTACAAATAAACTGCTCAAGATTGAATTCATATTAATTTTATAGCCAGGACTAAAGCTAACACTATTTGTAAAAGTCTCCTTGTGTGGTTTCAAAATTATGACTCCTCTGGTGTATCCAGGGTATTAACTTACCTTTATGGATTATGTAGTGATGAGACAAGTGGGGGTGGAATGTAAGGAAATAAGTGTTTCTCTTTTTTTTTTTTTTTAATTTTTAGTAGATCTTTGAAGTTCTGTTGCATTTAGTTGTCATTTAAAACCTAGGAAATAATGCAAATAGATGATTGATGTGAAATAAGTACCTTCATGCAATTTTTTTTCATGCAATTCTTGTAACTTGCTTAAGGGTTTCACCTCTTAACCATAAGAGTTATGTCAGGATACCACTTTGGGGAACTTTGTTATTTTCACAGATGGCAATTACAGCTTTGTGTTCCTGTTAGTGTCGTTTCTCCTGAGAAGGATAGTTGATAAAATCTACAGATTTTACAGGAGAAAAGTTCAATTTTATTGCCAAATTTACCATTTGTTACATGGTTTGGTAGCAGTTTTCAGTTCACTTTTCCATTGTTATGGAGATACTACTGGTCATGTGTAAAAAATCTGGTGCTGCTCATCATGTTAGTGTTTGTTTTTCAGATGACTCTGGTTAATTCAAGGATTATGTGATTTCTAGTCCCATCTCCATTCCCTGCCCCTGGCCTGATGGCTCTCTCTTGTAGTTAAAGAGATCATACAGCCATTAATGAATACTCAAATTCATTGACAAAAAAGGTAAGGGATAGACATTTCTTTTTCAAGGTTGTTACGTGTGAATTTTTCGGGAGGGACTAAAAATAAGTAAAAACAAAACAAAACAAAAAATAAAAACCCAAAAAACCTTCTTTGGAGGATTTGCTCATATTGTATAGTATAATACACAGAAACACAGCATATTTTCAGATCCCGTCAGTTTCTGTTTAATTTTGCAAATAGTCTTCTGTTGGGTGGTAAGAACAAGCATATCTATATATTCAAATTACTTTAACTAGATCTGAGCTGTCACAATGTAAATATCTTCAGCTGAAAAGTGCTACAAAGTTTTATTTGAGCATTAGATATAAGAGAAAGTTTGAAGCACCAGTCTATTGGGTGGTAGCACACATATTTGTGCTGTATTTTTTTCTGATGGTATTTTTCCAGTTGATACTGTTTGACTAAGACCTATTGTTAACAGAATGTTTGTTTGCTGAGGAGAGGAGGGGTGGGGGTGGGGTCATGCTACAGATGAGATAGTGTTTATACTTGTTTAGTGCTGCTTTTTTTTTTTTTTCACTGCCTATTTATTTAGCAAAGTATTGAACACAAAACAAATAGCTTTTGTTATTTCTTGAATTGAAATGCAACATTGGTTTAGAATCCTGTTCATCAATACTTTATTATAAATCACTAACAGGGTTTCTTAGAACTGAAAATAAACTTGTTTTTGTAAGATCAGGAACACTTCTTTGTGGATATATATCAGCTTGAGACAGATTTAGTGTGGTAATTAAACTAATTAAGACACAGTCAATTAAGAAATATTACTCATTTTTATTTGAGCAAATTAACATGTTTTTTGACTTTTTTATAAATGTCATTACATAAAAACATAATTAATGATCTGGTTCCATGGCAATTATTTTGATTGAAATCCTCATGCCAGAAGTCTCTATCTTGAGGCAGAGAAACTCTAAATCAAACAGAGCATCTCTTCATTAAGCAGAACAGAGCCTTAGCAGAATTCTTAAGACCTATAACATATACGTGCCATAAGCAGGAAGAGACCAATATCAGCCCTCCATTCAGATGACAGTTATAATTTCCTAACATTGGCTGCTTCAACAGTTTACCAGTTTTACAGTGCAAGAGAAGATTAGTTTCCAGAATTTGTCAGATATCTTGCATCTTCCTCTAGTATCTGACTCATTTGGCATTTAATTCTGTGCGTGTGCCTGTAATTCTTCATTAAAACTGAAATGGCCTATTTTCCTCCTCGTCCTTTCCCCTGTCTCCCACATTATCTGTATGATCGTACTGTTCTTTAGGCACTGAGAGCTGAGGAATAGTAATTGTATTTGTAGTTCAGTGTTCACTGATGACAAATTGTAACCTTTAAGAGTTCTTGGTTATTGTGATAGGTGAGTTGTGTTTTAAATACATAGAAGCAGCAGAACAACTCACCTCTTAAAGGAAGAGGATAGAGGCATTTTGCAACATGCACTTCATTCTCGATGATAGACATATCTTCCGTTTTCCATAGCCTTATCTTCTACTACGCTACAGAGTCAAGCTGTTTTTCCCCAGTCTGCAAATCAATCCTAAGAGTATATCTATCCTCTTTGTGAGTTGCTTCCTGAATTTGCAAATTTGCATGCTAACCGTCTACCTTCAAATGGTAATGCGGATGATTGCTTATGCAGAAATAGAGTGCAAGGAGTAACATGCTACAAATAAATTCTCTTCATTGCAGTTGCAGCCACTGTCTTAATGAGGTCTTATCTGTATTATTTCTTACCTTTTGAAGACTGCAAGAGTGAATTATATTTACTTATTTATCTTAGTAATGAAAATTGTTCTGGACTTCATGTAGTCCATTTTTAGAGAATCACTGGGGCAGAATAGCGAATAACATAATTTGGAAGATGGAGTGAAACTGGATGTCAGTGAGAATGTTGCAGAAATATTATTCATCCTTCATTCATACACAAATGTATTTGTCTTTGGGAACAGGGATATATTTGGGTTTCATTATTTTCCTCAGAATGCAATATGACATAGCAATAAGAATGTGTCTGAAGGTAGCACTTGCTGAGGTAACAGTCAAGGTGATGGGAAGATCATAGAATAGTTTAGGTTGGAAGCGACCTTAAAGATCATCTAGTTCCAATCCCCCTGCCATTGGAAGGGACACCTTCCACTTGACCAAGCCTCTAAAACCCTCATATTTTACTTCCTGCAATTTGATCTGAACTTGTGCTGGCTTAAAAAAGAATCCTTGGAATAATCTTCAGCCACTCCTAAGATAAGTATACTGCCATGTTGTAGTTATTTTTGCAATACGAAAACTCACAGTACTTCCTTCACCTAGTATCATCAAGTAATAAAATGTCACTTGTACAATAGTGAACACACACACACACACACACACACTCTTTTTGCAGCACTGAGGATACGCATTGTGATCTGTGAAATTGATACCATGAGATTTTCCTCAGAAGTAGTTGGTTTTGACAGGTATCTCAAGACAATGTCCCAGCAACACTTCCTCTTCTGGAATGATTCTGGTCTCCTTAAGTTCTATCAGCTTTTGTCATTCTGGCATATATAAAATTAACACCAAGTTAAAGACTCCTTACTTGACAGTGCACCAATTAGTGACACCAGAATAGATAAAGTAGCAGTTTATGGACTTGGTTACTGTTAATGTTTCTAAATTTACAAAATGATACATATAATTTTGATTTATTTTTTTTCCAGAAATATAAATAAAATTAAAATCACTCAGAAGGTCTCTGTGGGGTATATTTTTCCTAGATTTCAGAGAAATGTCAAAATGATTGAATCACAGTTTGTCAAAAGAGCACTTCAGAAAAAGTAAGTAAGATGCTGAAAGGCTGAGCTTGATGAGTGAACATTATATTTGCTGGATTTTACTGCCACAAAAACAATTATGGGAAACTGGCATTTCAAAGCGAGCAAAGTTTTCAGGTTATTTTAAATGAGTACAATGTTGTAACTTACCTGGAAAGAACATTACTATTCAAAGGTTCAAAGAGCCTTTAAAAAAGTTGTTGAAATGTCTTGCAGACTTTTGTAACCAATGTAATTTTTAACATTTTTAACATTTTAAATGTCGCATTTGTAACATTTTTAACTTTTTCATTTGTTACAAATGTTTAAGTATGTGTAACAAAAGGAAAAGGAGGAAGGCAGGCTTAAAAAACATAAAAATATTTGTCTTATACAAATGTTTTCTCATCAGTTGAATAGATATATAATGAAAATTAAATTTAAATCTTAAACTAAATTTTATGATCTCAGGAATTTATTTATTGGTGTATATTTGCATTGAACACATCATAGAGATTTTGGCCAATGATGTTGACTCCTAGGCACTGTGTGAATACATACAAATGATAACATAATGTTATGTTTTGTATGTAATAGGTAGTTATTCTGGACTATTATAATCCAGAATCATCTGAAGTCTGGAATCCTGGGTAAAAATAATATATTAGGAAGCTCTTATTATCATAATCATACAAGGTATGGGGTATGGTTCTGACACTTTCTGATCTCTGGACTCAAAAAAATTGTTTCTAAAGGAAAGTAGCATGTCCAGAGAATTATTGTATAGCCAGATTAAGCTGACAAATTTGTTCCTATACATATCTGTAAAATTAACACAAAGTTTGGCAAAAGCTGTTGTTTAGATCTGAGTAGAGGTAGTAAAAAAGAACTCTTGGCATAACAGAGCAACTGATCATATATTGAATAATATGAGAGTAAACCTGCCACTTTCCAGAACTGTGTGATTGAGTAAAAAGTGAGATTGCTTATCCAGAGCTTTTGGTATTAATATGAACAGAGTTGTCTTTATCCCTTTTTTTTTTTTTTTTTTTTTTTTTTTTCCTTTTAATATTCTCTTAAAATTCTGAGGTTTTTTGCCAACATTTCCTTACGTTCAAGAAACCATGTGTATTATAGCATAGTAAGCCTGTTTTGGATAATGCAGTGGTTTTTAACTTTTGATGAGACCTTCTTTCTGTACATCTAATGGCAGTCCTGGAAACATTTACTAATAAACTCTACAGATATGGTCCTGTGGTCACTGATAATGGTTGGTTTTAGAACAATAGCATAGTCTTGGCGAGTGCTACCATTATTCTACATGATTACCAGGCATGGTTTGGGATTTGCAGAGGTCAAGACAGGGTAGTATGATAAACCCACCATGTATTGAAGGGGAAGATTTACCTCAACACCTTTTATATAATGAATTTTACATCCCTGTAATGGCTCCAAGACTTTTTTTATGAGTAAACTGACAGAGGAGTGGAGCATGTGTTTCTGTACATTTGTAGAAATCGGCCATAATGTTTGTGATACTGAGCAGGAGCTGACAACACATACTCTAGCAACACCATCCTAGCTTTTATTATTTTATTATTTATTTTTTTTTAGCAATGGGACATTTTAATATCTTGGCACAAAGGTCCTCTTACAGGTGTGTTTTATGTAAGCATAATTTCCATGTATATGGAGTATATTCCTCTAACAACATGACAAAGTAGATTCTCTCATTAAAGTACCTATTGTTTTTGCTCAAATTCAATTTCATTCTGGTACTGTATAACAAATGGCAGAGTGACTTTTTACTTGGTTAGAGGGGGATTTTTATTTTATTTTTTTTTTCTGTTCCCCAGAAGCTAAATAGTTTGGAATCTCAGACCAAGAGCAGTGCTGTTTGCTTACTCAGTTGCTTATCAGGAAACAAAGAATTCATTTTAAGAGGTAAACATATCAAAAGGTCCATCCAAATAATTTTGTTCTCTCAGTTAACATTACAATAGCTATGAATGTAGTAGGCTCTTCACAAACATACCTGTATTCTCAGATTTTAAGAATACAATTTTTATTATGGTCGTGAATTAATAGGAACAATTAGGAAGATGAGCTCTGATACATCTTTTGTCTTTCAGAGGACAGATTATGCCGTGCCAGGCAAGTTCAAAGCTGCATTAGCATATGAACAAGGCTAAAGGCAATACTGCATCTCATCTGAGGAATAAAAGAAGTTACAGTACAGTCTTTGTATATAAGCAACAATCCTGCCTGAAGCTGAAGGAGGGCATCATCTTTCCTGCCTAACTATTCCTTTAACATGAATGAACCCCTAGAGGCACTTGCATGAAGACTTGTCTGTGCTCAGGGGCTGCCAGACTGCAAACCTTCAAATATAGTGCCGTATTTCCTTAGTTTAACACAATTCTCTGAACAATCACAGGAGAACTGAACCAGCTCAATAAGAGACTGCATTCTCATCAGCTATTAGTTTAATATGTCAGTCCCTACTTCAGTCAAAATGTTTTGGAGTTCTTCAAAAATAAGCGTAGAAATCATGACAACCAGTTATGGTTACTGCCATATGGATTTATCGGCTGAGAATCAAAATTAGTTCAGTCTGAAAGATATAGACAACCCTACAGCTCTGCTGATCAATGCAGTAGATTGTTCCCCAACATCTTGATACTGTTTATTTTGATAAATTACTGATATTTCTTCAGGAAGAATAATAATAACATAATACAATTGAGAATTAGAAGTCATCCCTCAGTTTCTATCTTTTTCAGATTTTGTAGAGCAAAAAGATGGTGCATCAAGGCACCTTCTAATCAGCACTGTTCCTATGAGCTTGAGATGGATAAAATACTGTTCATTATGCTGTAAGAATCACAGAATGGCAATAAAGCTGTTTAAGACAGGTTAGAAGAATTGCCATGGACTCATGAAGGGATGTTTTGGAAAAATGAAGTGGAACCTGTGGCTTAGTAATTACAAACTGAAAGAGTGAGCACACAATTCTGTTATGTGGACCTATTCATTTTCAGAATGTTATTTGAGATCAAAATGCTTTTAATCCTGAAAGTGGTAGCCATTGTGCTCTTCCATTTCAATTTTCAAAGTTTAAAAAAAATCCTACTTTGGAAAGAAAATTTTGTATTGAATATCCAAGTTCTTTTTAGATTATGAGCAGACTGCAAATTTGTGAAACTAGTGCTGATTTTACTCTTAGACTTACTGGCACACATAGGGAAAAACCACAGTATCACAGAATGACAGGGGTTGGAAGGGATCTCTGGAGATCATCTAGTCCAATCCCCCTGCCAAAGCAAGTTCACTCAGAACAGGTTGTACAGGATCCAGTTCAGGTGGGGTTTGAAAGTCACCAGAGAAGGAGACTCCACAACCTCTCTGGGCAGCCTAGTCTAGCACTCTGTAGCCCTCAAAATAAAGAAGCTTTTCCTTATATATTTAGGTGGAACTTTCCGTGTTCTCATTTGTGCCCATTGTCTCTTGTGCAGCCACTGGGTGCTACTGAAAAGAGTCTGGCCTCATCCTCTTGGCCTCATCCTCTTAACTCCTGCCCTTTAGAGACTGATAAGCATTGCTCAGATTCCCTCTGTCTTCTCCAGGCTAAACACCCCAGATCTCTCAGCCTTTCTTTGTCACCATGATGCTTCTGTCCCTTCAGCATCTTTGTAGACTCTGCTAGACCCTCCCCAGTAGATCCTTGTCTCTCTTGAAGTGGGGAGCTCAGAAGCAGACACAATTACCTACACATGGTTACCTAGCCTATGTCGAGGACGAATTTTACTAATACCTAGAATGTAAATTTATCTGATTTTTGCTTTAATATCTGAAGAGTAGCTTGCTGTAATAACTCTTGGGAAGCAAGTAATTACAGTCAGTGCTATGCTCTTGAAGTGAGAAAAGGTGTCTACACCCAAACCACTGTCTGAAATGAGAACAATCTAAAAAGCAGATGTCTTATTTGTAAATCCATTTCCCCAGCAATAAGTTGCATGTAATATTGTTAATTAGACCACAAATGTCTCTAATTTTCTAAGAGCTAATGGATCTGTCTTCACAAGCTATATAATCACGGGTAAAATCAAGATCCATAAGATGTACTAATCTTTCTTTCATTTTTCTACCATAACAGTATCTCTTGGGAGAGCAGTAGCCTTGAAAGGTAAGTCTGAAAGATAAGGAGTCAGTTTGCTTGCCGTGGTTGTTGAGCCAGCCCAAACACCTGCTCTGCTCTGGTGTAATTTCTCTGCACACAGCTTCAAATAGTGTTTAATGATCACCTGCAGCATTTGTAATAAAAACTGAATAAAAGCTCCATACAGAGAAAATAAATGCATCTCTAGTGAGCTTGAGTGTTGACTTGAGGAATAGAAGAAAACATAGTTCTTCGATATTAAATAAGACTTCCTCACTGAACTAGAGGTAGACAATTGATTTTTCAGTTCTCTGGCCAAAGAAAAAATATGGGGAAGACTGTTTTTATTTTTCTGGGAATGGCCAAGGAAATTTAATTCAAAAATGAACAGCAGCCACGGCAAAACAAATCGAACAAGCAAAAACTTTTTTAGGAGTTCGTTTGGCACAAAGACTGCATCGTGCTCTTCTGTATCTGGGCCTTGTGCTGGTTATCTTGCATTTGCAGTCCCTGAGCTCTAAAATCACAATGGCCAGGCTTAAAAATCAGATAAGTCCTGATCTGAAGATTGCAAGAGGAGTACCATCATAGCCCAGGTGACCTGCTTACCTTGTGCCAGGCTGTGAACCTGTGTAAAATGGACTGATTCTGCTGATTTCAGTAAAGCAATGCCATTCACAGCATTGAGACCCTGTGCTTGATTCCCACTGTCAGTTAGTTCCTGTAATCAGTTCAAAGTTTTTGTTTGAGCCTGATGTTTACTTCAAAATCACTAGACAAAATGAATAATTTTTGTCACAGTGCATGGCCTTGAATAGCGAAGGGGCAGAGCTAGGGTTCACTTTTCTAATAAGTATGTCGGGGTGAGGGAATATTACTGTTGTTATAATTCTCTTCAAAATCAGCTTGTTGAATTTAACAGTTTTGTTTTTTATATCACAAACCACTTACCTAGATAGCTCATAAATATTTAGATTGCTTAGATTTGGTTTGAGAAAAATATTTTTAAATCTAAATGTCTCATGTCCCATAGTCAAAACCAGTTTAATTTCTAAACTTGAAAGCTGTGATAATACTATGCTGCCAGTATTTAAAGACACTTGGTCCTAACTGCAACACTCAATACCTGCTGATATAAATAATGATATATTGAAAAGTAGATGTGAAAAGAGACTCCATTCCTATATCAGATTCAATTAAATGACATCTGGAAGCTTTGAGTATCTTACTTTCTTTAACAAAAGAAGCTGTTGTTATTTGTGTGTTTGTTTTCCTTGTCAGAATTTGCTGTACACAGTTTTTGTCTTAAATAAAAGGATTATCTTCAGACAAACACGTTTGATTTTTGCTGATGACCTTTATGAGGCAGCCCCGCACCCCCCCCCCCCCCCCACCCCCCCCCCCCCCACACGCCGCCTCTGTACAGAACA
>WTSP01004961.1:0-11668 GCA_025331215.1 Actenoides lindsayi
GAAGGGAAGGGAAGGGAAGGGAAGGGAAGGGAAGGGAAGGGAAGGGAAGGGAAGGGAAGGGAAGGGAAGGGAAGAAGCATTGCTATCTACATTTTGATACAGTGATGTAACATTATTTAAAAAAAAATGTTTTCATTTCTGTTTCACAGGCATTGAATTGTCCACAAACACTGAACGCAGATATTCTCAAAAGGCACAGACATAGTACCCAGTGTTCATTGTCCAAGTCTCTGTAATAGGTAGTGTCAGTCATATAAATACATTTTTCTGGGTATTAAGACCTTTTCTTGAACCCCTAAATCATATCAGGATGAAAATCCTTACCTAAGGTATTTAAGTTACATGCACTGTATTCATTGTGGCCTATTTACTTTGTCTTAGACTGTTTGCAAAATGTTTTCCTAGACAGAAATGTAGTTATCCTGTAAGAAGCTTGATCAGTCTGTAAGTCCGATTACATTTCTGAAGAAGTAGAGTTTAAGGATAGGAGGAATTCTTTTTTTAATCCATGTTATCATCTATTTTCATCTATAATGTACTCATCTATTTTCATAAAAGTTTACCCAGAGTATAATTTGTCTTTCTTTCTGGTATAACATAGCATAACAGCCTTCCAGACTTTTAGACTGCAATAAAAACAAATATTAATAATTATCTGCACACCTTTACTAAAAATTGTATAGTTCTAGTTCTCTGGCAGCAAATGCAATGAAAATAATGCAATATTTCTGCTGATAAGTAAGATCAAGAATGGTATTTTGTTTTAATTCTAAGCAAACTAAAACCAAGCAAAGGATTACAGATGACCACTTTGCCCTCAGTGAGTGTGAACATATCAGGAAAGAAAATTTGCATGTTATTCTTTTTCCAAGTAAAATAGTGCTACACCTTTAAAGACAAGTTGTGTGCAGAAGACAATTTAAGAATTGATTAAATAGGTTAAATATTTCAATTCCAAATTAAAAAGTAAGATTTGTCTCAAGAGTAACTTGCTTTTCCACATGTTGGCAGATTCATATAAATTGTGATCCAAATGAGACTATATTGTAAACATACTCTAACTCCTACAGTAAAGTAGGAGATTCAGACTTCCAATCTGAGCGCTCTTCTTTTTTCTCTCTCTCTTACAAAACTGTAAGAAAATAACACACTCAAACAAGCTATACAAAAGACAGCCCTTGTCCCATATCTCATGCAAAACTGTAAACACACATTTTGCTGTATAGGTTCTTTATGATAAATACAAACTAAGCATCCTTCATTAGTCGTCCTAACAACTTTCGGGTTTATTCACCAATAATTCACATCCTACTAAATGTATTTTTATGTCTCCTTCAAAAAGTAATAAATAAATAAATACATAAATAAATAAATGCCTTCCTTTTCCTTACTCTTAATGCCAGATTTTCCTCCTGCAGATTTGTTTTTTCCTTTTGCTTTCTGTTCTGAAATTTTTGAGGTAGACAGCATATCTGATCAGTACTCCACTTACCACAGAAATATATAAATACTTTATGATAATATTACACTCCTGAGACACAAAATCTGTCCGTGTTTTGAAACTAATAATAATGTTTGGCATTTACACTTGTCCTTATAAACTTTTCCCCCCTATCCATGAATTCTGTAGAATTCACGATTACACAAGCTTGCTTTCTCTAATGATGCCAAAATGCCTCCTATGGATAATGATTATCATGAACACCTAAAAAAAAATGTAATATAAATAGAAAATCTAGAATTATGTTGCAATTGTGGTAAAGATATTCTTAAAATTTGTAGCTTGGCTTGAAATTCACGTTTTGTTTCCAATCAGGAGATTTTGCATTACCAAAAGCACACATTTTCTGATTGTTCTAAAATTTAAGTCCTTGAAGTTCAAAGGATGCAACCAAAGAAGAAAGTGCAAATGCTACTAGTCTGCCTTACTGTAGGGATGATTTCCTACTTGATGTAGGAAATATTTTTCTCAAATTACCAAAACTCTTTAGAATCTCTAACCAAAAACTAAGGACCATATATATCTTCATTTGGCTATGATCCCTATTGTTTTGTAAGAGATGTGTCATTAATTGGCTGACTAAACCCAGTCAGCAACTAGGTACCACAGAGCAGCTCTCTCACTCTCATTCAATAGGGTGAGATAAGAAGGATAAAAGTGAGAAAACTCATGAGTTGAGATAAAGATGGTTTAATAATCAAGAAAAAAAAAAAGTAAGGGAAAATATCACACAAGAAAGAGAAAAATAAAACCTGAGAAAAAAAAGTGATGAAAAAAAACCCAATTCTTCATCAACAACCTTCCAATGCCCGGTCTCCAAGCACCGGCAGCTCCCACCAACCTCCACTGTTCATCAGTTTTATTGCTGAGCATGATGTCATACAGTATGGGATATCCCTTTGAAATCAGCTGTCCAAACTGTGTCCCCTCCCAGCTTCTTGTGCACCTCCAACCTACTTTCTGGCAGGGCGATCTGAGGAGCAGAAAAGGCCTTGATGCTGTGTAGGCACTGCTCAGCAATAACCAGAGCATTCTCATGTTATTTATTAACATTATTATCAGCACAAATACAAAACATAGACCCATACAAAGCTACTGTGAAGAAATTTATTTCTATCCCAGCCAAACCAGTACAAGATGTCAGAATATTATCTGGTCATTTGTACCTAACCATTTTATGACAAGAATATAGGATTTATTTTACAAATAGCATTGACAGTTTGCAGGTTGAAATGTGCCAATGCAAGATTATTCTTCTGAACTTATGTTAATAGAACAATCATATTTTTGCCTTTAGTACTAAATGTACGTTACAAATTAGTGGGCAAATTATTTGTAGTTTGAAAGAAGAATACTGAGCCTAAATTCTTGGTGAAGATTTGCAGAAAGTATAAAGACACAGAACAATTCAGCAGTCCTCAAGAAAACACTGCCTTCTGACTTGAAATATAAATGCTTATCGAAGATGAAGCAACAGCATATCAGACTTACTTCAACACTATAGTAGAACAGTCACCCCTTATTTCCATGGGAGATAAATGAAATCAGCTGGGTGTTATAGGCTAAGACATCCATCAACCCAGCCTACACGTAGAATCAGAGATGAATTTTATTCTTCAGAATAAACAAAGCTAGAATGTAGTATCATTACAAGAAATTGTCAACATTTTTCAGGATTGACCCAAAAAGCCAGCAAATCTCCCTTAATTTCTCATGCTTTGGAGAATTTTTCGATGGGGCAGATACAGCATATTAAAATATTACTCTAATACCAAAACAGAAACATTTTCATAATAGTTTTTTTCATTCACGATGCCTGGAAATTTATTGAGTACTATAGGACCCCAAGGCACTCAAGAGTAAATGATAACTGAGTTTGTAGAAGTCTAATGTTCCTGTGAGGGATGAGTGTGGAGTTATGAAGAAGACACTTTTATAGCCATGCCCTACAAAATGCACCTTTGGCAAAAGCAAGCTTCTGTGATATATGTTCTTTCTCAAATAACATCATTGCCTTTGGTTCTTATTTACATTTATACTTTTCTTTCTTTTGTTTTATATTTAGCCTGCACACAGTGTAAATAAAGACTAATATAAAGATACACAGTGAACTATATAGTGACAATATAATTTCAGTTCTGACATTGAAACAACTATTATATCATTAAATACATGAATGCTATTTAATCTTTTGGAAAAGGTTCAGTGGGACTCAGGGAAACAGGAGACCACTGCTTCTCCCTTCAGTGCCATCCTGTTCCTCAGATACCCGGCACATGGCTGTAAACCCCACAGCTGAAAGTTGCTGCATGGATGTGCACTCCTGTAAAGCTAGCACAGTGTTCTGCAAACCCATTTATGTCCCCACAGACTCTCAGTATCTCAAGCTGTGTGTCCACTCTGCTCTAAACATATTCTTTCAGGAGGAAGAAGAAGGGCAGGGCGAGGGAAGAGAAGTGAAAGAGCAAGGGAAGGAGAAGGAGAGCAGAAGGGAAGGGATCACAGGATCAGAAGGGAAACATGAACAGAAATGGGAAGCAAAGGCAGGCGTGTCAGAGCCCTGCATGAATCCTAGTTCTCCGGGGACTTGGCTCCTGTACTCAGTGACAGATAACATGCAGGTGTCCAGCTCTGATCAGATAGCCTCAATGGGGACAAGCCTTCTAATCATTTAGGGGATGCTTTTAAGCACGGACTTTTGTTCTTGCCTGAGCTTGCAGCCTTGCCTGTGCCTGGTCACACACACCACTAGGACTTCAGGCCTGACTCATGGGCTTGACTTTCTGGCTTGATCTTAGACTTGTTCCGTTAGCGCTGGCTTGCCTCAGCCACCATCACAGACCTTCACCTGGCTCAAGTATCTTGGGGCAGCACATTTGGCTCTGCCTTGCTGTCATGCTCATCTCCCAGCTTCTCTCAAAGACCACTATATGCCCTTGCTGCCCTCTCATTCCAGTTTTAGTCCCTCCCCAATGAAGGCATAACTGATAGGCATTAAATGCGTGGAAAGGAAAAAAACCAATATTGAAAGGCATACAAGCCTGGTCAGCATAGAGTATGGTACAAGATTGTTAAAGCAAATATAGCAATGACATTGATATGGTTTGCAACACTTGCATTCAGAATTACAATATTATCATAGTATCCTAGTGATGCCTGTCACTGGACTACAAAAAAAGAAGGAAAATAAGAACTGGATCATGTTTTATTTATCTTAATCTTTTCCCTTGTAGGCCAGCATAATATACTGAACAAGGAGAAAAAAAGAAGTGATTCAGAAATGAACATGCAGGTGATTTAAAATGACAAGTACCATGTGTATTAATAATACATATTTAGCTGTAGATGAAAGAACCAGTTACAATATAATAACCACATAAAAATGAATTGTTGAACAGGTGCAGTGAAAGGAAACATCAATTAGAAAGTCAATTGGAAGGTCAAGATATCAATTAAATGGTTAATGAGCTATTTCCGGAAAAATCAAAGACAACTGCATTATCCAGAATCTCTTCAGAACACAAGTGAGAAAATAGTTCACAGAGATAAAGAAGCAAAAGGGTGAACATGATGTATGAATTCTAAAAATCACAGTCAGTCACAGTATTATTTGTTTGTTTTTTATGTAAGCTGCAGCTTAATTGGGAACTATACTGTATCATAAATGTCAGCAATTAAAGACAGATAGTCATTTCTGGCATATAACAGCCAGAAAGATGCAGAACTAACCCTAAAGCAATTAGTCCTACTGTGGTGAGAATCCCAATATGGCATTAAGCCACATTGCCTCCTGTGCCTTCTCTCATAGTCTCCAGGACAGCAGATGTAACTATGAGAAAAAGTAAAGCCAACTTCTCTACTACAGTGCCAGGTACATAAAACCTCAGAAGAGTTTTTGCTTTGCTTCTGTAAAAACCATCAGGTAATTGGTTGGACTTTTTGCATCAAAAACTGGAAAATGTTCTGCTTTCCATTTACTTACATGATATCTTGGGCTGTATCCTGCAATTCCCCACTTATGTTAACTCTCCAAACACTTATATACTTGTTTCTTCTTGAAAACTATGATGGCATGGTTAGTGACTCAAAAGAAACTTCAGAATAGAGCACACTTTGTTCTATGAATTTTCAAGAACAGCAAAGACCAAGGTGGATCATGAGTGCAGCACACTATCAGCACTCTAGTAACAGCCACAGATGTATGCCTTGGAAAGAATAAGAATCCCATTTTTCTGACGTTATCCCATAATATTTTCCTGGCCCACAAATATTTTCAGTTCATGGGATTTCCTGAGTGTCACGTGAATTATGCATTAAACTTCCCTTAATCTCTCCTCCAAGTTCTTGTTCCATCTCTACTCATATATATTACAGATTTTGTACTCACAGCATCAATGTGCTCATCCAATTTCCAATGTACATGCAAAGACTTCCAAGAGTCTATCATTTTTTCATGAGGGTCTACATCCTTTTATTTAAAATCAGTTTCCATACACTTTGCATTTAACAAACCCTGTCTGTTGCAATAGAAGAGTCTATTTTCTGCTCATGACTCTGTAGACTTTCTCTAACTGTTTTAGTCATCTGTTTTCTAAGCAGGTAAGTCCTAGTTATTACAGCTGTACCTAAAATCCTGAGTGCAGTCCATACATGTTGCTTTTCTCCGAATCTTTTTTACCAATTCTTACACATTCTGTTTTGAAGCAAGTAACTAGAACTACTCACATAGTCTTCAAGCTGTGGCAAACCATGGATAATATGCAGTGGTATAAATCATATTCACTATTGTCGTTTTCACTCCTTTTCTAATAGTTTCTAATATGTCACTTGTTTCTTTGACTGCTGTCAAGCATTGACATGCATGTTGTTTCCAAGTATCTATTTCAAATTCATGGCCTTTTTCCTGAATAGTAATGATGCACTGAACCCATCATTTAATATGTGAAACTATTATCATCACTGTTATGCCTCAGTTTGTATTTGATGGCAGTGAATTTCACCTGCCTTATTATTGCCCAGTCCCTCAATTTTGTAAGGTTCTTCTCTTATTCCTACAGTCACCGCTCACCTTTCTTACACACGGTAGCTTTGAACTATCAACAGACTTTCTCACCTCACTCAGTCAATATTCTTTTCAGGTGGTTTTATGAATGAGTATGTTAAAAGATACCAGAACAGGCACCTGCAGAACTACTGTGGGTGCTTCTCATACTGCAAGAACTTACCCTTTATGCTATGAATTATTTATACATAACAGACCTTCCCTTTTACACCATGAATGTTGAAATCCCTTAAAATACCCTTCTAAGAATCCAGGTAGTCTACTGCAACTTATTTCTATATGCCTACAAAACACTCAAAATGAATCTAAATGAAACTTCTCTTTAATGCACCTTACTCCTTTTCAGACATACTATATTTATGCCATATTCAGTAATTGGATCCTTGACAACAACATTCAGTCCTCTGCCCAGCAGCAATGTCAGGCATCCATAGGTCTCTCCCTGGAGGATCTTTCTGAAGACTGGCAACACACTTTCTCTCTCACAGTTCTCAAGTACCAAGAAGTTTTACATGCCATTGTTAGCAATTAAGTTGTTTCAACCCTGTGCTAGAATTGTTAGGTGCATACTGATCTATCACAGTGATCTACTGGTGTTTATACTATTTCTTCAACAGCATCAACAGAACATGTATCTATTTGTACTGTTACATTTTTACTGTTACTTGCACCAGTCTTCAGGTCTTTAAGTCTGGCTGTTCTTGTCTGTGAGCCAACAGACAAGTCTACCCTGCCTCCTGGAGGATATTTTTTAAGTTTTAAGACCTTTGATTCCAAGGCTCTGTTTTTGGAAAGGGCAAGCCTGTAGGTAGTTTCTTGCCATTACTATATTAAGCCTCTTGAAATTTCTTGTACCAGATATCTTATCTTTCCACAGACTCACTCTTCTTTCATCTCTTACAGCTTCCTCTTCAGTTAATCTCTTCATGTTAAAAATGGCACAATAATTACTTACTAGAGCAATTCAACTTGGCAAGAATTTAAGATCAAAATGTACACTGAAAAATAGGATTCATGTTATCTAACTATAGACATCTATAGGATTCACATTGCTAGTCTCTGTAGGCTCCCTTGTGTTGGAAATAAATACATACTTCAAAAGTACAATTTATCTGACCTGTTTCAGACATTTCCTCATATGAATCAGATACAAATCATGATATAGAATATAGTAGTTCTAAAGGAACTGCTACAGACTAAGGATAGTCATGCAGAAACATGTCATATCCAGTGGAGACTACTGCACTTTGTTCTTCACTTGCTAAATTACTCACTTTATGTTACAACACAAGCTCAAAAGGGATCTGGCTTTCTCCTTTTACTAAAGAAAAAACTAGTAAGAAAGTTTATTTTAGTGTTGACCTCACAGTTTCATTAGATAACTTGTTCTGTTAATTTGGTAGGTTGATAATTTTAAGGAAATTATTTACTTATTGTATTTCAGTCCTGATTTTAATTTGATCACTGTACAGTTCTGTCTAGACAGTCTAATAAATTAGTATAAATTAGCTCACACATACACTCACTACTTTTAAAAGAAATCCAAACACAATAGAAACAGTTAATTTTTATTCCATCAAATTATGCAGGAAAACAGGGTACAGAAACCTCCAATAATAAACTCATATTCTTTTTGACTCCACTTTCAAACTATTACTCAAATGCAACACCTTGGTAAATGTTCCAGCCCATTTCACAGTTACAAACACAAAAAGCTATCAAGAACCAACTGGGTTCACTAAAGTACAAAAATTACTGTTGTTTTCTGATTGCTGGGCAAATAAGATTAACTGCTAAAATAATTTATTAAAATAAAATAAAATCAAAGGCTGTTATTCAGCCATTTGATCATCCATGATCCATCTATGGAAGATTATGTATTTTAATGCTCTTCACACTCATACTTTAGATTTGAGATCAGTGACTTTAATACCACTTTATCATTGAGATAAATTAAAGCTTGTCCTGAAACTGTCTGCTCAGAAACACATAATCTTGAAGGTTTTTTGCAGAAGTACAAACATCCTTCATGCCAAGAAGAGAAGAACAAGATATTAAACACATCTGTTAATTCTGCATAGTCAAGAGACTTCATTTTAATGAGTCTATGATTTAAATCCAAAACCAGAAGGTTTTCTTAAAATCATTATTTTTACTATGTCTTTGCGGTAGACAAATTCCTTTATTTGTTGTACAAAAAAGAAAAACTTTAAAATCAATTGTCTGCACCTGAGATTGCTTTGTATTTTCTTTGTTGTTTGCACCATTTATTTTACTAATTATTTTTGAATATGTGTTATTAGACAGCTTTTTTGAAAAACAGAACAGATGAAAAGTTAAATTCGGAAAAGAAATATTTCAACTATATAAATATTACAACCGTTATAATAACTGTTTTAATCACCACTCATGTTATTGACTGCAATGGTACTGATCTCTTGGAGGCAGAGAATATGTTTTCACCTTCCAAGTTAATTAATTTCAAAGGTAAAAAAATAAATACAAGTGTCTTCAGAGACTGATCTTCCCAGGAGCTCCACTGAATTGTGCAAATTTTCTGTGATAAAGCTCCCTTCTGCCACATTAGTAAGTATTCAGTTCACCCAAAGTCTATCTTTCACACAACTTCACATGACTTCACAATTCTAATGGTTCTTAATTCTATTGGCAAAACAGTTATTCTGTGGGCCTGGGGAAAGAAAGGGAGAAAAGAGCCCAGTTGCTATTCCTGTCTCTTTCAGAGAATCACTGATATTCTACAGATATTTTTATGTCCTATATAAGAGATGGTTGTATGAAACAGCTGTTGTTGCACATATGTGCCATCTTTCTCATCTGTTCAATGACAAACCTTTTGTGTTCATCTTTGATAGCTATTCAAAAAACCCAGGGTTTTACAGACTTCAAGAGTCCGTAACAAAAGACAGTAAACAACAGCAAAGTATTAGTACTACTCCTAGTACTTGGAAATGGATGCTTTTCTGACAGGAGCTGTAGAGCAGACACATACTCAATGACAGCCAGTTTCTGACTTAACTCTGCTCTTATTTTGTCTGCACTCTTTCTCTGATAAAAACAAACCAAACCAACCAACCAAACAAACAAAAACCAAACGAAAAATCCAAAACCAAAACAGCCAAACAAACAAACACAAAAAATATAGATTGACAAGTTTTGCTTTGTTTTGTTGGAGTTTCTTTAACATCAAGAAACAGAAAACTACATTACAAATCTAAATAAATATTTCAAGCACTATCAGTGCACTATCATAGTATCTTTATTTCTGACCTATATAGTAGAAGCTCCCATTTTACTGAAAACATCTGGACACTGCCACTAACAGTGATAGTGAAATGGTCTGTTTTCATGACATGAATTACATGTTTCAGGAAAAAAGACTATCTCTTCATAACTAATGTTTAATTATAACTATATGAGTCAGTTTTTAGCAGGTATTTTATGAGTAGGAATTACTTGAACTTGAAAAATGAAAATGAGAAAGGTACATGATAAATGTATGTACCTAAGAAAAGCTGTTCAGTTAATCTTTGATGGACATAAAAACACTTAGCTCTTAATACATGAGTTATAACTTCTGCTGTGGGCAACCCAGGAAAAAAAGTTAGAAATGTAAAAAAATGCATCATAATATTACATAAAAAGGTCTTTGAATCCACGAATTAAAATATATTTGCAGAAAGTTCATGTATGTTATTGAACTATTTCAGTCACGTTATCTATGTGATGTTTTTCACATTTTAAAGTAACTCAGTTTGATTTTTATTAATACCCTTTTCTTGTATATAACTATTTGCAGTGACACTATTACAACAAATTATTTAGGATCTGATTATTTTATCACTGGAAATATTACTTGATGGTTTCAAAAGGATTCAATCCAGAGTGGTCTTTAAGTCAATTGTAATTATATTTCTAAGAGGTGAAGTACAAAAATAATTACATGATTTTTGTTTCTCAACAAAGTAAAAACTTCAAGTGGGTATTTCTGACATTGTTTCCCAACAGTTTTGCCATGCTTATTGACAAATTCACACTGAAATGTGCCACAGAGGTTGAAAGAGTCAGTGAGTATATACTGAATGTAAATGAAGTATGCTGAAGACTGCCATTCTGAGACATTAAATACAGGTGCTAAAATGCACCTCATGGTTGTTTTTCTGCAAACAAATGCAAGCCTCATAATACTGGTGATAAAAGTAAGTCTCTCATAGATACATATTTTTATAATGCCAATGTGCAGCATAATACAAATAAAAAATCCTAGGTAAATATATACTGTGCATTAGCTCTAGACTCTTTACTGGTGTGGTCTGATGCCAATGTTCACTGTTGGCCTCTCAGCGGGTATTTCAGCTAACATTACATATCTAAGAAACAGCATGACATCAGTATAAATCTTTTATTTGGATACACAAAAGTGGAACCTCCTAAAGTACTAATCATGTGTGGTTTACTAATCTATTGCAGAATAGTCGTTATTTCCTACAGTAACTTTCTGTTTAGCAGTTAGCAGTGACAACTCAAAAGATACTCTTCTTAACGTTTATTGGGTATTCAACTTCAAACACAATGCTCTATATCAAAAGAGCATCTATTAAGCTGCTCTTCTACTTACTTCATCAGAAAATTAGGCACTATAATGCAGTAACATAGTTAATCTTTTCCCATTTTTAAATAACAACTTACATCTGAAAAACAGTGGCACAAAGCTCACTAGATTATAAAGGTCATTAACTAACCTCTGGCTAACCCCTCTGCTTGCATATTGAATTCAGGTGTTCATCACCTCAGAACATGGTCCACAACTGCTGATATTTTGACAGCTATCTTGAGGAACATCTATAGGTCCTTCCTGAAATCAGTATATCCAAATGTTTACTATTGTATCAACAGATGGATACTCGAATTATTGTCTTTTTTTTAAATTTATTGTTTCTACGTCAAGATTTTTCCCTACCTCATATTTTTTTTTTTTTAATGTAAACATCTACTTAACACTAAGAGAAGCAAAACTTTTTGTAGATTGATTTTACAAATAATAATTTATAAGTATTGGATGAGCAATATATTAGACATGTTATAGG
>WTSP01004961.1:11768-21961 GCA_025331215.1 Actenoides lindsayi
TCAGTCCAAGTCTTCAGTTCTTCGGTGGTGGGTACACCACAATCAGTATTTTTCTGTCCCTTTTATACCCTTGAGGTATCTGGCTGGCATTTCCAATTTCCACAGGAAGTGTTGTTGATTATCATGAGGTCCATGAGCTAGAAGTAGTGTGGTGTCTGCCATCCACCTCCCCTACAGCACAGTCAGCAGGAGCACTTAACTAAAGAAAAGACAGAGTCCCACCTAAGAAAACCTATCTCTTCCTTTTGTTAAAGCATATCTGCAAGGAGCCAAAGGAGGGGCACAGAGACATTAAAAGCAATCAACACTTCTTCCTTCCAGAGAGGTCTTTCCAGACCTTATCACCACACCAGGTTTGAGGCACACACTAGCTGGGCTCTTACACCATATTCAAATCTGTCAAAACAATGGATTTATATTTCTTTAACCCATTCCCTTTTTGTGTTCTTTCTCTCTTTTACATTTTTCATGCCTTTTCTATTATTCTGTTTTATCACTCTTTTAACTTTGCTTTTTTCTTGTACCTACTTCCTGTCTCTAATTGTTAAGATTGAGTCTATTTATTAAAATCTGTCATCCGTGCCTAAGGTTCATCTCTGTATTCCTCTTCTAACTTTCATGTTTATTTTTCATCTGTTTACATCAATAGAAAAGTCAATAGAGTGTTTGAAATATGAGTCAAATCTGAAGTGACTCCCAAGGTCTTAATTACCTTTGGGCAGATGCAAGAAACATAAACTAGATTAAAGAAAATAACAGTTCGAACATCACCCTATAGTTGCACATATTGTTGGATCCCTTTTTGCAGATACTCTGCTTTCTACGTTAGTTTCTGTTACCGTCATGATCATATTCAGTCTCAGACAACTTTTAAAGGCTTAGTGGTACAACGACCACTTTAAGAGAGAAAGGATTTAACATTTGCCACTGCATAGAATAAAACACACTGTTCTTATAATCTGTTTTCTCATTGCTTGGGGAATGAGAATCAAAGGTTATTAAAAACTATTTGTCTATAATGTTTTTACAAATACTTCATACAGATTGTCATTTTATCTGATTCCTCTGCCACAGTCTGCAAAGGCAAAAACTTTTTACAGATCCAATCAAATTCTCAGAGCACTGTTTCATGAACATTGGAATCTTCTAATTGCTCCTAGACTTCAAACCTGAATTTCACTGTCTGTCTATTGTTGTTTCACTCTTCTTCCTTTTATTATATCCCTTTTCAATTTATACTTCCTTTTATGGTCATTTATTGACTTAGTCATCACATCTGTCATGGATTTCTGGTGATTCACTTCTACTAAAATTATGATATAATAAAGTTATGATCACAGTAATCTCTATGACCTTAAATCTGAATGCACATGAGCTGTTGGAAACTGAACTCAAGGTCATGGTGGAAAAATTAATTCTATACTGTAATGACCATGAAGAAAGCAAACTCAATACTTAGCTCTATGACATGGAAAAAATTTCACAATCTGCTTAATTCTAAAAAAAAAAAAAAAAAAAAAAAGCAAAACCAAAACCAAAATGGCTATTATTTTATGCATCTATAATCCTATTACATTCTGTAGGAGTATTAGAAAGGTGTAAGGCAAAAAGCAAAAAGAACTAAGGTCACCAGTAAAAAAGGCAAAGACTTATGCTTTCCTTTTTTTGAAATAACTTAGAGGAAGAATTGAAGAGGTTATTTCAAGTCTGGCTATGTTGTTTCTCAATAATGGCATGATCTGCCACGTGCCATAGAGATCAAATATTCCCTACATTTGTCCTGGATTAATTATAATGTTCATAGATTATAGAATGTGCAACCAACATCCATCACCAAACAGCAGAGACAGAGACTTTTAAAGACACAGAGACAAATTAGTAAGCACCTGACCAACAATGATTTCTTATTTGCTTGAGTTTTTGAAATATGAATTTGGTCTGGAAGTAAAATGAAATTCCTATCCAAAGGTTCAGGCATTCAAGATGCTTGCTGAAACAAATTTATAGGAATAATTTAACCAATGTGCACAGTATTTCTTTTTATGTGATTCACTCAGAGCTAATAATGAAAGATACGACATGGGCTCTGCATTTTGAAAAAGAAAATGTGCAGGATGACTTCTATTGCTATGAGCCAACAGAAATCTACCTGCACCAATCTTTTATCTCATTAGATATTAAGAGCGGAGAATGAAAAATAACAGTGAGGAATTATTGTCACAAAAGTTTCCCCACATGATAAGGTAGGTGAATTATCATTAGAAAGAGAAAGATTCAATATGAGAAAATCAAAATGAGTTCATTCTTTCTATATTAGCATGAGCATCATACTGATTATTTTATTAGCATAATTGCATTTTATAAAAAATCTTGCATACTTGAAACATAATCTGTAATCAGATTTGAATATACATTTAAATAATTACATGCTTGGTATACCATAAATAATTATGAATCCTGACCTTAACAATGTTGCAAATTAAGGATTCTGCTTGATGTTATTACTAGTAACCATTGAAATGTGTATATGCCGTAGCAAATTAACATTTGCTACATGCTGGGCCCTTGATTAGATATAGTTTCTCTTAGACTCTCTTGATGGAGTTGTTCTACTTTGTGCAGGTAATTAAAACAATAATTAGAGCAAGAACTGAACCTTGGACACCCAGACCTTAGGTGATGTCTGTCTGCTAGCCCCCAAGACAGTGCCTACTTTTGCTCTTTGATCCAATGAATAAGCAGATGTCTTTGTGTTTAGAGCTGAACAGATAGAGAAATTTACCCTGAAACAAACAGTAATCTTGTGATTTGGGGTATTTATTGTCTAAGTGAGATTTACAAAAGGCAGGTCCTGCCTGATGAAGCTGATCTTCTATAACAAGATGACCCGATTATTGGACAAGGGAAAGGCTGTGGATATTGTCTACCTAGTCTTTCAAAAAGCATTTAACACTGGTTTTCATAGAATTCTCATGGACAAACTGGTAGCTCATGGCCTGGACAAGCATATAATCTGCTGTACTGAGCACTGTCTGGACAGACAGGCCCAAAGAGTGCTGGTCAATGGAATTAAATCCAGCTGGTGGCCAGTCACAAGCGGTGTTCCTCAGGGCTTAGTGTTGGAACCATTTCTGTTTAACATCTATATTGATGATCTTGATAAGGACTTAGAGTGTATCATCAGTAAGTTTGCAGATGACACCAAGTTAGGTGGGAATGTTGATCTGCATGAGGATAGGGAGGCTCTACAGAGAGACTTGGATAGATTGGATCGATGGACCAATGTTAACGGTATGACCTTCAACAAGGCAACAAGGCCAAGTGCCCTGTCCTGCACTTGGGCCACAACAACCCCATGCAATGCTACAGGCTTGGGGAAGTATGTCTGGAAAGCTGTCTGGTAGAAAAGGAAGTGGGGGTTCTAATTGACACATTTCTGAATATGAGCCAGCAGTGTGCCCAGGTGGCCAAGAAAGCCAATGGCATCCTGGCTTGTACCAGAAATAGTGTGAGCAGCAGAAAGGGGGAGGTGATTGTCCCCCTGTACTCAGCACTGGTGAGGCCATACCTTGAGTATTGTGTCCAGTATTGGGCACCTCAGTACAAGAGAGATATCAAGGTGCTGGAGCAAGTGCAGAGGAGGGCAATGAAGCTGGTGAAGGGCCTGGAGAACAAATCTTATGAAGAACACTTGAAGGAGCTGGGACTGTTTAGTTTGAGGAAGAGAAGGCTAAGGGGAGACCTCATCACTCTCTACAACTACCTGAAAGGACAATGTAGAAGTTCTTGCAGGTAATTAGTGATAGAACAAGAGGGAATGGATTCAAGCTGCGATGGGGTAGGTTTAGACTGGACATTAGGGAAAAAATTTTCATGAAAGAGTACTCAAGACACTGGAATAGTCTGTCCAGGGAGGTGGTTGAGCCGTCATCCCTGGATGTGTTTAAGGGTCATTTAGATGTGGTTTTGAGGCACATGGTTTAGGGGTGAACTTTGTAGAGCAGGGTTAATGGTTGAACTTGATGATCCCAAGGGTCTCTTCCAACCTGAATGATACTATGGTACTATGAAATATCTGAAGGGTGGGTGTCAAGTAGAAGGGGCCAGTCTCTTTTCAGTTGTGCCTTGTGATAGGACAAGGGGTAATGCTCACAAGGTGGAACACAGGAAGTTCCACCTCGACGTGAGGAAAAACTTCTTTACTGTGAGGGTGACAAGAGCCCTGGAACAGACTGCCCAGAGAAGTTGTGGAGTCTTCTCTAGAGACTTTCAAAACCTGCCTGGATATGTTCCTGTGCGGCTTGCCCTAGGTGATCCTGCTCTGGCAGGGGTTTTGGACTCAATGATCTCCAGAGGTTCTTTCCAATCTCTACCATTCTATGCTTCTATGAAAAGAAGCATGGCCATCAGGTCAAGGAAGGGGATTCTGCCTCTCTGCTCCACTCTAGTGAGACCCCACCTGGAGTACTACATACAGTTCTAGAGTCCTCAGCACAAGAAGGACATGAACCTGTTGGAACTGGTCCAGATAAGGGCCACATCAGAGGGCTGGAACACTTCTATGACAGAAGGCTGAGAGAGTTGGAGTTGTTCAGCCTGGAGAAGAGAAGGCTCCAGGGAAACCTTACTGCGGCCTTTCAATAGTTAAAGGGGGCTTGTAAGAAAGACTGGGACAGATGTTTTAGCAAGGTCTGTTGTAATACGACAAGGAGTAATGGTTTTAAACAAGAGGGTAGATTCAGACTAGACAGAAAGAACACATTTTTTACGAGGGTGGTGAAGGGTGGTGAAACACTGGCACAGGTTGCCCAGAGAGGTGGTAGATGCACCATCCTTGGAAACATTCAGGGTCAGGTTGGATGAGGCTCTGAGCAACCTGATCTCGTTAAAGAAGTCTCTGTTCATTGCAGCGGGGTTGTACTAGATGACCTTTAAAGGTCCTTTCCATTCCAAACCATTCTGATGCTATACCACAACAGAATTAAATCATAGAATAAATGAATATTCTAAGTAATAAATGAGTATACTAACAGTGAAAAGTGACAGGGGAGGCAATAACAAGTGGCTTATCATTGTGTAATATTCATCTTTGTCCACTGATACAACTATCACTATTATTTTTAATAGTGATTAGAATTACAATAATGCATTCATGATGGAAGCTACTGTCACCTATCCAAAGATGATCATACTGGATTAAAGAGCTTATCTATTTAATGAAACTAGTCCTGGTTACAAAGATCTCTTAACAGACCAGTTTGCCTCTTCTCTTGCCAAAATCTGTTCCAGAGAAGATTTTTCAGGGCAGTTCTGCATGGGTTGCTCATAGAGGACATAGCTCCTCTGTGAGTGTGAAATCAGCCACATGGAGCTGCTAGACCTCCAGCTATGTATTTATTCTCACCCTTCCTTATCAGAGAAGATACAGTAAATTGTAAATATGGAAATACCCTTCTCTACCAGAGTGCTTCTGAGGTCAGTCAAACAAGCACCAGGTTTTGTATTGTTTATTTTTAAAATAGGATGGTGTCTAAATAGGCCTTGTCCATGGTGCCTTAATACTCTAAATCAATTTGGACTTCAGTGCATAGCATACAGTAAGACTCAGTCTTAGGCAGCCTTTGGAGGTTGCTAACTAATGTTTTTCTACCATCTACTACACAAAAGAGATTTGGGGAACTTCTTTTTAGTATATTCCTACATGACAAAATATCTGGAAGATGTTAATTAATACACACATAGAAAAAACACATTTGGGTCTCTACTTGCAAAACAAAATGAATCTGTTCAAAAAATTAAAGAAGAATAAAAAAAGATTCCTTAAATGTTAGCCACAAGAGATCCTATGATCTACCAGAATTATCAAGAATATTCACTTTTTTAAACCTACACAAGTGTAGTAATGAGCTTTCTATTTTCGGTCTTTCAAAGAAATGCTATGTTTTAAACAAACTGTAATAACTTGGGTTTTGTGGTGTTTTTTGTTTGGGTTTTTTTGCTTGTTTGGTTGATTGGTTTTTGTTGGGGTTTTTTTGTGGGGTGTTTTGTTTTGTTTTAATGTGTCATATTTCTGTTAAAAGAACCAAATAAATAAATTTATATAAGATCATAATAGGCTTTGCCAAAGCTAAGTAAGGCACTGCAGTTTGACCACCAGAAACAAAAGTTCCAGAAAGAAAAGTGGTTTAGTTGCAGTTTTTAGAGTCTGAGTTTATACATAAGATGTATTTTCCAAACTTATCATGCATGCACATATTATATAAACATATGCACAGATTTTTTTCATGTAAACATAGGGGGTGTTTAGAGGTATATGTAAATCCTCTCCCAGACAATATAGCTACCACCTAGAAGACTAGAGAAGTTATGAAAATGTAAAGCAACTAGTTGCTGAATGATGCGTACTCTTAACTTTCAAGGATCTTCCTAAAACAGATTAATTTTATTCATGTGTACAACTTATGAGTGACTCATCCATTTTAAATATTAAAAATTATATCTTAGAATTTCAATGCATTTGTTCTAATGATAGAGAAGTCCACCACTGTCTTCTAACATTGACTCTGGTTACTACAGATCTTTGTACCTATAAATTCTGCATAAAGAAATTATCTCACGAAATACAAAACAGTTAAGAATATTTCTCTCTTAGTTTAAAATAGTGAATCCAAAGTACAGACTTCAGGGATTTTATTTTGTTTTAATAAGCTTTAAATCTGTAATTGCCATGTGTGTCAGTTTGTGTTTGCCATATCTGTCTGCCAGCAAGAGACAGTGACCACTTACAGTGATTACAAAGTACACCAAATGTAGTATATATGTCACTTCTCCACAAGAGCTTGTTGGCAGCTTTGATCGACTTCTTTTTGATTACACCACAATCACCTCATTCCACTTTAGCTACTCTCACTCTTACTCTCTCTCCAGGGGTTCAGATGTCATTGCTGTATACCTTAGCTGATGAATCAGTTTTCCTTCTGTTAAATCCTCTTCCTGGGAAGATGAATCTACTCATTGATTTTGACCAAAGACTGGTTTTTAAAAAGGGTAGAAGAGACTTCTGACCTTTCAAATCATCAGATTAAGGTGGTTATTTTCACATCATTAAGTAATCAGTATGTAATGTATTAAAAAATACATTAAGCAAGAGTTTAGTTCACAGTCTGCTTTGCTGGCTTGTAAAAACTGTTGTGCACTGACAGCTAACCTAGATTCCATTTCTTCCTTTTCCTCTGAACCACAAGGGAAGCTAAAATGCATTTTCACATCGCATTTTGCCTAAAGGCTCTCAGTAAAATTTAATTTTCTTACTGCATTGATTTTTCCATTATAATTTGTAACAGTCTAATGATACCTCATAATTTTTACTGTTGAGAAAAAGGGAAGTGAATGATCTAGCAATAGCAACTGCAAGTGCTAGAGGATTTATTTTTGTTTTCTTAAGAATCTTCTCTTTTTTTTTTGATGGGCAGTTGTTGAAAAAGTCACATGTAATATCATCATCCACTGGATGGCCTAAAGATAGCTCTTTAGCCTGTCTCTTACGGTAATATGTGATCCAGTTTCCTCAAAACCTCTTCCTCCACTGCTAACAACTAAAAATCAAAATAAAGCTTTCTAATTTTGGAGCTGAAAACGGTACTTAAAAATTAATGGGCCACATGGAAACAATGCAATTGGGAGACCCAAAAAACACAACCATTTGTGTCTTGCAGGCTACATTACACTCACTGAAGACTAATATTTTATCCTTATTACCCCAAATACCTCAAGGTTGTTATGTTTTTCTCCTTCTTTTGGACAAAGAATACATCAAAGAAATATGTCATGTTCCCTGAAAAACAGAAACTTGCAGCCTGGCCCTTTCCTTCAAAACAACTGTATCATCACTAAAGCTGTAGAAACCATGTCTGTAAACAACTGGTGTGCTAGACTACAAAACATAAAGACAATTCCACAGCAAATACAGAAGAGGTTTGCAAGTCCCTGTGTTCCACAGATACAAGAGATTTTCTAACTTAGTTCACTTTGTCAAGGAATAGATAGATAGATAGATAGATAGATAGATAGATAGATAGATAGATAGATAGATAGATAGATAGAGAAAAAAAAAAAGTACAAATGTACAATATATTAAAAGTTACACAGAGTAAAACCTGGTGTCTGTTCTTTTCAGCAACCAGTAACTTCATTGGTGTCTTTGTGCAGCTTTTCTACAAATTTGCAGAAAGGTGGAAGAGCGTACAGGTCCCTGTTTTCTGTATTTTTCTTTCACAGTTAGTACTCATAAAGTAATAAGATGGGCTTTATTACAGATGCTGGAAGCAAATGAAGGCACATCTCACATCTAGTCAAGTCATCTGGGTTCTTCAGGGGTATGCTTTCCTTTTTTGAATCCTGGAAAATAAATTGAGCTGAAGAAAAGGCCTTACAGAAAAATAGGTCTGAAGTGCTCCCACTACAATTCCCACAAAGCACCTAAGCAACTTTACAAACTCAATCAGTTTCAGGATTTGGGGGGGTTTTGTCATCATTGTTGTTTATTTTTCCTGGAAAAGTCTTTTTTATCTGATTTGTTTTCATATAAAAAGTAGGTATTTTTCATAAGACAATCACAATTTTCATAGTAAATGCTTGACCAGCACTGATTATAAATTACATCTGGAATGAAAATTCTGTTAAGTGTACTAAAACATCTATTTAACTGAAGCTTAACTAAACTTCTGTAGTGTTTGGGATTACCCACCCTTAGCTGTCATAAAAATAAATGAAGGTAAATACCAAAAAAAGGAGCTTCACATAGCATTTTAATTATTTTCTTTGCAACTATCTAATTTTAAGCCCAAGCAGTTACCATAAAGTCATACAGTGAATGTAATATAATTAGACAAACCTGTTTGCTGTCCTACGTTAAGAATAGGTCTAATGTAAATTTTTTATACTTCACTGGACTGACAAGTATTGTTTGTTCTGGAAAAGAGAGCTAGGTATGACCATGAACTTACTATAGAAAAGATGCATCAAGGTTAGGTACTTTATGGCTCCAATACTATGGAAATATGTCTGATACAATAATATAGATGATAGATTTTGCATGTTTCCATGATCTGTGGAATTTTTTTTTTAATCAGAGCTACCTCTGCTGTGCACTAAAACTGTACATCAATACACCTACTCCATTGCAGAAGTTGATGCTGACATTCCAGACTCTTTATTTTTAAAGCTGCGAGAGCTTTAGCCTCTCTCTAAATAATAGGAATGCCAATATATTAAAGGGGGAAAACACTCACCCCTTCTTGGCTGGTACCACTTCAAGTGTACAAATCAACCCTGCATTTTTTAAAATGAAACACAACACTTTAAATTTAGCCCAAATTTAATCATTTTCTACTTCTGCCTCTGCTCCGGTTTAGAGTCATTCTGTTGTTGATGCAGAACAGACTTTGTACTAACAATAGACATCTTGAGAGAGTGGGGAGAGTCTCACTTCTCCCTTCCACTTGAATCTAGCTTCTAGGACAAAAACAAATCAGTGTGTTAGCTCCTAACACAAGGGAAGATTCCCTGTCAACACAGTCTCACCACAAGCAAAAACACTAAAACGCAGCAGCTGCAATGCAACACTCCTACCTCCTCAATTTTCCCATCAATATCCAGAAAATGAGCTCTTCTCAAATGAGAGATTATCTCACACAGCTCAGGACATTCATATTGCCTGTAACCAAAGGGCAGACTAGGACAGTCAGTGTCAGACCCTTCAATATTCAGAATTTGCATTCTCTCAAAATCTGTTGATAAAAGTAAAAAAAAGTAGTCTGGGGGTCTTACATTTTTGACATAATGCTGGCAATGAAAAGCAAGTCTGAGATTTGGGGCTGTTTAAACACAGTCAATCATCTCAATGGAGATTATGTGGCAGGTTATGAACCTTGCATTTAGGAAAAGACGTCACCTCTTCTTGCCTACACAGCACAGTTAAGGACAGGCACAATGTATCTGATTCAGGAAGAAAACTGCTAGCAAGCATGTAATGTTTCAGGGGTGCACAAGGTGGTGACATACTAGTCCTTTCAAAATAAGAAGGGGGGGGGGGGGGGGGGAGAGGGGGAGAGGGAGAAAGGAGGGAGGGAGGGGAGAAAGGAAGGAAGGAAGGAAGGAAGGAAGGAAGGAAGGAAGGAAGGAAGGGGAGCGTC
>WTSP01004962.1:8987-24730 GCA_025331215.1 Actenoides lindsayi
CAGCAGCACGGCCAGCGTAATTGTCTTTTCTCTCACCCGAGTTCAAAAGGAGGGCTCTTCCACCGCAGTGCTCTCTGCGTGGCCGTCTGCTCCAGCACCGTTTGGCTGTTCGTGTTTTATGTGGAAAATCAAAAGGAGGAGTGACCGTCACAGCTTCCTAATGACATCTGGGGGTTATTTTATATGCTAAGTCATATTTTTGACAGTTTAAAAGCGTGCTGACAGCGTACACATAATTAGTCACACAGGACCGCCTGCGTGTTTGCAAATAAATGTTAGAATTCAGGGAGATTTTTTTTTCTCATGCAAAGATGATGAAATAATTCAGGTCCCTTTTCTTAAAGCAGTTTCTCTGTAAATAGAGATGCCTCTGTCCATATCTTAATTGCTAATAGATGAGTCCACAGACAACTGTATGAAGCTCTATTTACTACGTATTATTAACAGTTGGACTTGATAATCTCGAAGGTCTCTTCAACCAGAATGATTCTATATACTTACAAATTATAATCGAAGAATCATAAAAATAATTACTATGGGAAATTATTTTCTGTTGACTCTACATACATTTGCAAACTATAAGTAACATTTCAACTCTGCCGAGGGCTTCTTGTAAAGAACAATACTGAGCTGTTAACAGCTTCAGGTCAATAACGCATCTTTTCTTGGTGCCCCTTACTGTGTAATATTGTCTCTTTATCATCTTCTTTTGCCTCATTATCCTTTTCTGTCGTGGTACCTTTTTGTCTTGTGGACACTTTCTGAAGTACATTTCATGCACTCCAGCAGTTTTCTATCACTATAGCATAGTTCATTAGTTAATGAAGACTGAAGCCAGGCAATTTATTTTCATTATATATGCAGCGGATGTTCAGTAAACCTAAAAAGTGAAACAGAAATACACTAAAACATGCTTGTATCGTTCTACTGCTTTGATCGTATCTCTGTGCACAACTGTATCCCTTGTGTGACTCTCACACAGGGTGTAGTTCTTCTTTCACTCATCTTAGTGTATGTATAGTTTGCTAAATGAAAGACCTATTAGTTTGTTGTAAAAAGCAATTGTATCAATTTAAACCATTTTAAGGACTTCAAAAAGCCAGTCTGTTTCATGAAGCATCTTTATATGCAATTTTCAGTCAGTTTTAGGGAAGGAAGCTGGTGCATCAGTTAACTGCTGGAGCTTGTGTAGTTGCACATCATGTACAATCAGGCTGCAGTACATCTGAAATACTTAAAGCTTTGTGTGTGACAGCAGCCCAGTGTCCTGACCCACCACAGTCACGGTGTTCAGCTCTGGTTCTCTAGTGCTCAGTGTCAGACATACCTGCTTGCACGACGGGGACAAAGCAACGCCCACCACTCCTCTAGCCACTTGACTTTGGAGAAACATGTCAACCTGCATCTCTTGGAAGGAAGTCACGTCGGCCAAACAGAGCTAGCTCAGCACACTCCTAAAAGCCCAATTTAAATATCACACCTAAAGAGACACCTCAGCATTTACCTTGATTAGGTGTACTCATGGTGTTTGATGAAACGTCTGTTCCCTGCCTGTGCTGGTGCTGTCACATCTGGCTGTATTGGGGAACAGTGTTCTCCTGCCTTCCCGAGGGTCCAGCAGTGCACACCCCCCATGAAGCAGCAGTTTACTCCCCAGTTCACCTGCAATATCCCACTAGCTGAGTTAGGTGTTCTCAGTAGTGATCTTGGCAAACATAAGGTGCAGTCAGAGTTGTCTTTGCAGAAGGTTGGGGAACTCAGTCCTCTGCTGCTAGCAGGTCAGATATGGCTCTCTCAATCAAAGCGATCCACTGCACATCTCTTTCAGATCTGACATGTCATTTAAACCCGTGTGTCTGCTGTTTGTGATGACAGTGCCATTCAGAGTGTCTGGGTTTCAACACGGTAAGGTGGCTGCAGTTGGAAGGGAAGCACTTATCTTCCCCTTCCCATGAAGCAGTGGTCCTGGGGATGTACTTCAGCCCACTAGAAAACAGGCTGTATTTATCTGAAACAATTCAAGATAAACCACAGCCAGTTGGCATCACATGTCACATCTTTTCAAGCACGGTGTGTTTTAAAAAGAATAGGCCAAATTCCTTCCCAGCGTAAACTCCACAGAAACCCGCGGGTTTGATTCGGCAGGTAGCCAAATATAAACACTGTGATAGAAGAGATTCACTTGGAATCAAACATGGAAAACTTTGGAGTTAGGATGATATCTGAAAATATTTTCTCAGAGGAATTAAGACATTTTAAATACTTGGCTAGAGTCAGCTTAGGGTTTATACTAGTTCTGTTGAAAACTGCACAGTGGGCCAGAGCCACAGATACCCACAGGACCATGCAAGCAATGTAGGGGAAAAGTGACCCAAGTCCACTGTGCTTCAGGAAGTTGTCTGCAGATGACCCCCAAAATGGGCCATGTGCACAGAGAGGGTGAAGTGACTGTGAGCTATGACCTAGCATTGCTTTTCCTTCAGGAGATGCCACCTTTCTGAACACACATAGAACTCAAGTAGGAATTAAAGCTGCAGAAATCAAAGTCCTTTCTCCACCAGCTTCCATCAACTAATGACTCCTCTCTGAAAATAGGTTTCTCTAAAGGTCTGGGTTTTCTTTTTTTCTAGTTCATATTTGAATGATGCAATAATAGGAGACACCCTGGGGTGTTACCACACTTGAAGAGGTGACTTCAAGGCCAGCAACACTCCCTGTGTGCAACACTATCTTGCAGTATTGTCTCATACTATTGTTCACCATTGCTAAAATATTTGGAGAGGTCCATCATGCTTTGTCACTGCACTTTTTTGGAGGGTATGGAAGAGAGATCTCTAGGGCTGAGTGGAGTAGTTCAGCACTTGACAGTGACTTGAAAATTCTTCACCCGTGATTTGTCCAGACCAAGGCATTTAGCAGGATGTACCGAATGCCTTTCACCCTTTTAGGAAATCATTCAGTGGTACTCCCCATCACGTGTGATTTATTTGGATTCATTGCTGCTTCAAACTGCATTTTAGGAGGAATGAGAAGACTGAACTCATGGAAACAGATCCTGATTTTTAGACCAATATAAACCACTGGGAGCTCTGTTAAAGGCAGAGCTGCCAAAAGTCAAGAACGGGTCTCTATGGTTCTTGGCATAGGGGAAGCTGCTAGAGTTTGGTTCCCATTAGTTATTTAGTGCTTTTAGTATTTTTGTTGCTTCTGTTGCTTCATTCAACTAATTGCCAGGATCTTGAAGAATTTTACTCCATGGAGGCAAATGCTCTATTATTTTTTCCAAGAGCTGTTAAATCAGCAGGAGTTACTTGTATGCAACGTTGTAACAGCAGTTGAAGTAATGTGATATTACGTGTTTATGCCTTGGTTAAGAGTAAGCCAGTGGCCAGGCTGTGTCCAAGGGATACCCTGGTCCTTCAGTTGCCAGCGAACGCTCCAGTCTGTGCAAGCATTGCTCCCCACACACCCTCACCCACTCACAGGTCCCACTTATGAAATGCTGCCAGCAATGGGGACCAGCAATGCCTCCTCACATCAGTGCCCGTTTTAAATGCTGCCTTGGCATAAGCATTTCCCACCTCTGTTTGTACACCCCTCCCACCGTAACGCACTGGGGCAGCGGTGATCTCCGTGACAGCCGGAGCGATGCTGCTGGCTCCGGGCTGGAACAAAAGCACGGTGAGTTGTGAAGGTGCAGACTGACCTTCCAGCACCATGAGTCAGAGTGAGCGAGCTGCGAGGCGGAGAGCAGCAGCCATGTGAGCCTTACCTTCTTCTTTAGGCTGCTCAGCAGAGATGTGTCAAGTGTCTCATTCGGCTCTGTGCTGCCATGCGAATGTCTATGCCCAAACTTAAACTCCCATCATATAAAATTTTAGCAGAAAACAGCATTCTCTTAAAGCAGGGCTGAAACCTCTGAGATCTGGCATAGGAATGGACTTTTCCCTAAGGTTCAGAGTAACCCCTGAGTCATGCGGCAGATGGATCCAGTTAGCCCCAGTTAAAATACGAGGAGAACACTGGGCAGGCTTGGCAGAGAGCTTTTGCTGCAAGGGTGGGAAGAATGCCCTCGAGGAGAAAGTGCAGCAGTAAACCCTAATTCAGAACCTCACAACACCAAATGCATGTTCTGTTATTGGAATTAACTGTCATGAATGAGAGATACTGAATGTTGCACTTAGAGAAAGGCAGGACCTTCCCCAGCTGCAAACAACATCAGGTAATATCCTGATTAAGAAAAGATACAGATTTCTTTCCATTTGCTTGAGATTCATCAGACAGTATCCAAACTCCTATTGTATCAACAATTAAAGACATAAGCAGATAAATGGAGGGTAGCTCCTTAAAAGCCTTGTACAACAGCCACCAAACCCCAGTTTGATTCTCTAGCAAAAGGAATTTCTGCTTATAAAACACCAGAGCTTCTGTCTTTCTACCTGGGAGGATGCTGCTTACATACTGTAGAGAGCTACTGGAATACAGAAATTAGTAACCACACTGAGGAAAAAGAAAGGTGGCTAATCTTCTCTTTTTTTTTTCTTTTTTTTTTTCTTTTCTTGATATCTAGGGCTTGCAGTTACAGAAGCATCTAAAAGCAAAATAATTTTGGGGGTTTAAAATACAGGCCTGTTTTTCAGAAGTTCACTTTAAAATTAAATATGATTTTTTTAAATTAGAAATATTTCTTAACTTGAAATAGCAATGCCTCATCTGCAGGATGAAATAATCATCCTATTAGATAAAACCTGAGGACTATAGGAATGCTGACAGGTAAGACATGTTGCTTCTTTTAAACTCCCTATTTCTAGTTACATGCCTTGGCTTAAATATAGTATTTTTAATCAAAAAGGGGGAAGGAAGATGGTCTGCTTGCCATCTCTGTTCCATTTTGCACTTCAGGCCCTACTTCGTCCACCCTCTGTGCATTTGTTTCCATCTGATAAGTACATTATTACCTGTAGAATGATCTAGGTCTTGACCGGATGGCATCATCTGCACACGACCAGGTGGGTGTTAAAGCTCCTTTCATCATCTTAATGGCACACAAGCATCTCTGGGACCTTCAGTGAGAACACCTGCCTCATAGCAGAGGGACAGCCCTTTTGGGTTTAAGTGCCATCCCTACTCCTACCCATTTTGTCCTCCTGGGTCCAGAGCACAGCACCTCTCTTTGTCACCTAATGTCTTTCTCCTCCTCTATGCTGTTCCCCAGTATCCGTAGGGCAAGATGCCAAGGGAAAAGATGGGCTCAGCCCCTCCCGTTTCTGTTTCTAGCTACTCAGCACAAGTAGCTTAGTGACTGAGCAGACACATGGGCACAGTTGGCTTTGGGGACAGATATCTGCCACTTAGAGTCCCTGTGGGAGCTGGCTGTACCTCTGCTGGAGCTATTGCAAAAGAAAGATGCATTTGTGTAACCGAGCAAAACCCAGCGGGAGTTTGGTGCTTGGCCCAGGGGGTGTGAGTTCACCAGGCTCCTGGAGGGACAGCCCAGGTTCCCCGGCAGCTGGGGCACAAATCCATTTATTGAGGCAGGTTAAACCGTTCTCTGCTGCCCCTTGAAGGAAGGGTGAGATCTGGGGTGAAGGGCTGGTCAGACCATCTGCAGTGCAGTGGAGGTGGCCTGGACTGTACCGTAAGAGACTTCAAGGGTCTGTACTTATGGTGCATTAAGAAGGTGGGAGCTTGATACAGTCTCTTGAATTTGAACTGTCAAAACATGTTGCTGTACAACTCCCCTACCCAGGCTGGTGCACTCGTAATTTTCTGAAGCAGTTGTTTACTCTGAAGTTTTCTATGCTTGGTCTTTCTCCAAAGGCAAATTTCATTGTCAGGTTTCAGCAGAAACCCTGCTGCTGCTGCTGCTGCTTGGGTGGGAATATGTAGGGAAGAAGGATCTTTTTGAAACATCTGAATTTTATCATGCATCCAAAAGGAAAATGGCTGAAATCTGGTGCTTGGAATGAATAAAAGTCATCGCTAATACCATGCAGAGCTGAGCTTTTACAGGGCAATATGAAGTGTAGATTGCTTTAACCCGTTTGGTTAAGGTCAAGAATTAAGTGTCTCAATGTCCTGGCTGGTTACAGAACTGCTGCTCCTCCCTGCAGAGCTGATTGGAATATTGAGCTATGGTTCAATGTTGTTGATTTCAACATGTGATGGATCAACCCCACAATTTAACAGCAACCTCAATTGTCCAGAGGACTTGCAAGCCCTCCTGGCAGAGTTGTGCAAGACCACAGGGTTCATTTGGTTTGGTTTGTTTAATGGGGCTGTAACCTTGCCAAGCAAAGAGGCGGACTGCACATCAGTAAGGACAACTTTTTTCCAATTTTAGTGCACTGCTGAGATCACCCCAAACTTCAAGAGCAGATCTTTAAGTTTTATTTTAAATTGCTTTTGGTAACATGCCTTTTTGAGGTGTTGGATTACATGTACAAAGCTCATGATTTCACTACATACACTTAGATAAATCAGGAGTTTTACTTTCTCTGCAGCCTTGGAAAAGTAGTTTCACCTTTTTTTGTCTACCTCTGAAAGGACAAGGATTAAAAATTACCTGACAACAAATACTATGTAAAGATAAGAAATCACTGTTGTTACAGAAATATGGAACTATATGAGTTACTGTTTTATTACTATCATTACTATTATTGAATTAGTAGCTGTGGAAAAGATCTGTACTGTCAGAGGAAATAGGGGACTGAAAGGAATATTTGTTTGACTGAAAATTGTTACACAATTAAGAATCCTCTTTATGATCCAGTCCAAGAAAAATACTCAGTAAAGTTATATTGGTGGTAATATAGTGATCTTCCTGGTAGCAAAATTGGAGGTAATTCTGCTATCATTTCTCATGATTCTTATTATCTACTACTGCACATGTAGCAATCCAGAAGTACCATGAGTCAGTTTGTACCCAAAGTGAACATCAGCATCCTTCTTGAAAGCATTCCAGATGTAACCAGGGTCATAAAACAAACCAGAAAGTTGACGGTTTTATTGTGATGCACATTACAATCAAGTAGTTATCTGATGGATTGTCTTTTTATGATCCATGATGAGAAATATAGCTGTCATATGAGGAATAGATTTCTCATCATAAAACTTACCTCTGTAATTTCAGCACCTGAATAAGTGCTGCCTCAGGTGCTGGTTGTGCCAGCAAACGCTGCCTGAAGAGTGATTTCCCCATCTGCGTCTCCTCCTCCCCTCTAAATGCACCGTTTGGCAACGAGTGTGTTTCTGCAGTTCCCTTTCCTTCAGCAGCTGCTGCTGCTCCAGATCTCCTGTGGGGTAGCTGGTGATGTGGCATGGGGAAAGAAGAGCCTTTGCCAGGTATGTGGGTCAGTGCTCCTGCAGGTAGCTAGTGAAGCAATGGGGAAGTTAACTCTTTGTGGTGGAGCAAATCACTCCAAGTCCCTGCTGCCATTGGAAGGGGATAAATTCATGTAAGTCATTTAACTCAGATTTCCAGTGTAATTAGTGAGAGAAAAGCTCCTAGTTAGGCAGATTTTGTGTCTCTGCGTTGGTTAGGCTCTTAACTTGGCATCTGGGTTAGACGTCTACAACGGTTCCATGTTCAAACCCCTCGTGCTGTATTTATGTACAACGTTTCCTTGACAAGAGAAAACAAGACAGACATTGAGGGCACAGATTAAAAAATCAGGCCCCCAGAAAGCTGTAGTGGTTTCACCACTATCCATAAGGCTGCTGGTATAAATTGCATGGATGTTAAAAGCGAGGCGACCTCTTTGTCTAATGTGATGATTGAACCACAGGAACAGATTTTCCTCTCAGACTGGTCTTGTGGACCCCCTGAGTTCACGAGAAGTTACACGTTTCACCGCACTGACAGACACCATTACGCACTGTGCTTTATTCACCCCTGTTCCACTGGCCCCCCGTAGCCCCGTGCACCTCTGAATCCCTTGGCCTTTGGCACTTCTGCTGGTGAGACTTCCAGCTGGGGGTGTGGTTTAGCTAAAATGGGTGCTTTTCACCAAAAGAATAAATTATTCCTATACTACTGTCTGAAAAGGGTGGATCTGGAGCCAATTTAGTGAGCATACGTTACAATTGACTTTGGAAGTAATAACTTATGCTTTGAGCTTCCTTAGATGTATAGCCAAGGAGCTGTCTGACTGCATGTGTTTTTACACATCTTTCAGCTAAATGAGAAATCCAAGTGCAAAACTTAATGTGTGGAGATATCTTGGAGATTTGTGACCTTCCCAGAAAGACTTTGGGTCTGTAAACCAGCCAGAGGGTCTCCTGGTTTCATATAACTTTTCTCCTTGTTTTTAATTTGGGTTTGTTTTTTTTTGTCACGTGGCACTTTGGTAAATAGTAAATGGAGTTTATTACATCTTAATTAATGAATCTGAGTATAATTTGCCCCAGTCCTGGCAAGCAAACTCTGCTGGAACGCTGATTAGTGAAGGGAGCCAACTTAACTGAACACCCTCTCCAAAGATGTGACCAAAGATTGAAGTGCATTCATATATATATATATATATATATATGTATGCACACGTGTGAAAGGTAGAAATGCCTTAGGAAAGCAAGAGACAGGGATTGCATTGAGCTGGGTAGTAGCAAGACAAGGGATGGAGCCTTCAAGGAGATGGGGAGGAAGGCCATGGTGAAAAAGGAAAGCGTGCAGTAGAAAAATATCAAAGGGAGGTTAAAAAGAGTCATGGATTAGAGATACTGAGAATATCCGAGGACACTTGGTCCAAGAAGGAATCATGCTGGGTACCTATCCTTCTGTTACCTGTTGATGTGGAGAAAATAAAAAAACTTAAACCAAATGCTGAAGTCAAGGAGAAAATCTACTGTTGTGTTTGGTGTCTTTTCATCAAGCTAGTGGAAAGAAGAATAACGATACAGAAGGAGCAGGAATAACGTCAGATGCAAACAGTTCAATTCTTCCTGCTGTCCACTGTGTGAGGTTAGCCTGGTGGGATGTCACCAGCGGTGATGGTGAGTGTTACAAAGCTTGGCTGCATTTAGCCCACTCAGTCACTGCTCAGCCAGGCTCCTGCTGATTTCAGTGGGAGTTTGCCTGAGAACATGCAGGTCCCTCCTCCCCAGAAATGGGAATTCCCTGCCCGAGGATCCCACCAGACAGCTTGAGCCAGTGGATTGGATCGCTGGTGTGCCTCTAGCACGTGGGTCAGCACCTCTGGTGCCGTCAGCTACACGATTTCCAGCCTGAATGTAGGAAGTACTTAGATTGTGGGAAGAAGAGCTTTATTTCAGAGAGGCACTGAACTTGTATGAAAATAATAACTTAAGGCACATGCCTGAGCAAAAGTTACCCGATGAGAATAAGAACCATCTCCAAATGTGCTTTTAATATGTGGATTTGAATGTGTTAAATATTATGTACATTGCTGCCCTTATTTTTGTTCTTATGTAGGCAGGCACGAGTCTTCCCTGCGTTGCTCTTTGCCTAATTCATACCCATGCAAAACATGGACCAAGTAGGAGTAAATCGAGTTGGTTGCACCTTTTGGTTACATACCTGAATAACTATTCTGGATGTAAAGCAGCTGAAAACAATGGTTTTTTACCTAATATTTGCATATCTTCTAACATGAGGGATCACATATTTCACACAGTTCGACTGCAGACAGCAAAGGTCCCGTTACTCCCATAGCTGGCTGGGTTTGTGTGCGATTACCAGAACTGCTTGTGTAGTTCCAGTAACTGTGTGCACAAAAAATAGGCTGCAACAACCTGCTCGGGGTTGTTAATAACACGGTCCAAAGCCGCAGCCTTTATTAAGGTGTTGGTTTGTGCTGGTTTTGTAACAGAACTGAGCTAGGAATGAGTTTGGTGGTTGACCATTTGAGCAAAAGGAGGCAAAAATCTACATGTGCTGGGTGAGCGTTTCTGCACCGGCCTGCATATGGTTTAAATACTGAGCTTGGTACGATGAGCTGATGGGCCAGAAGAGAGGTGCTGTGCCCAGTGCCCAGCTGTAGGGCATGGTGCAGGTAAGGAACGAGCAGCTGCTGAAATTTTGCATTTAAAGCACACAGATCTTGAACTAGCTGTGTCGTAGCGAGGTGCGTGTCTTTGCCATGAGCGATTCAAAACCAGGCTGCAGTCGTTCAGAGAATACTTAATCAGCACTTCTCTCTTTTGCATATCACTGTTCTCATCAGTTCTAATTCGTGTTTTTTTCCCGCCTCTACAAACTTCTTTGCCTTAAAGGACTCATGAAGGAAATAATTAAAATGTACACAGAGGAAAACTGTCAGAGCAGAAGGGGCAGAAATCCAAGGTGGTTTAGGGAGGTGCCCCAAACGCTCTTTCGGATGATTATTAATTTTTTTCTGACTATTATTTTATGACGCTGTTTATGTTTAATTACTTATGTCTTCCTAACCCGTGTGACAGGCATAATTTGAAGAGCAATAGTAATGATGGAGCTGTGGAAGTGCCAGCTGCTGCCTACGTGCTGGAGCAGGCATAGAGCAGGCGGCGTGGGGAGACGGTGCTGCCTCTTGATGAGATCTCAGCTTCTTTCATGCTGATGAAAATGATCCTGACTGCTGTTATTTAAATACAAATGATGCCAAAAGATGCTGTAAAAAGTCAGAGCTCTCTTGGTTCACTGCCTGTATGGAGTAGTAAGTTCATAGGGCTTTACTGCAGCATGTGCTGTTAAAATATACACTGGTTTAGTTTAAAAAGATACAATTGGTTTACTTGGGTCTTACTTGTGTAAACTAGCAGGCAGCCCATCTAGGTTAATGTGGTAATTTTTTATATCAGTGGACAATTTTAGTCTTTGTATTTTCAAATCAAATCTCAGAACCACAAAAATGAGCAGTTCTGCCATATACTGTGTGCTGCTGTATCCTGAAACTCATTCACAAGCCACAGTGTCATTCTGGTTTGGTTGCTAAAGATTTTGGTTGTTTCATGTTTCAGGTGTGTGCTGCTGCAGTGAGATGCACATTTGACAGGTAGCAGAACATCTTCAGAACGTGAAGTCTTTCCTAATACTTTTCTAATAATAAGGGAGATTTAATTATTAATTTGTGGGTGCCTTGGCAAAAGTTTATAAAGTGTTGAGCAGCTTTGAGTGCTTTGGGGTTTTTTTGTTTGTTGTTTTAATTTTTTTTTAATGCATGGGATGATGCATATTTAGAAAGTTTTGATGAATTCTGATGTGTTTTGGAGTGAAAATGAAATGAGGGGAGAAGGAAATCGGTCCACTGCAGGCTGCAGCATCAGTGCACTGCAGGGTCCTTCCTTGCAGGTGACAGTGTGATCCTGGAGGGAAATTAATCTGTTTGTGCTGTGTTGCCAAGCTTTGAAGTCCTGTAATTAATATCATATTATCCTTTTTTTTTTTTGTGCATGCATTTGTTTCACAGAAAGTTGCAGTATCCTATGATTGCACAAATCTTGACTTTTTGACATGTTAAGTTTTTGCTCTGACCTTTTATGAGTAGAGAAAATCTTTGAAAAGATGAAAATGAAGTCTTTAGAGCATAGAAGAGAAACCAATAAGCTCATGAGTTCTGTTACTCGGCAGCCAATAATAGGGGCCTGAAGAGGAAAAATATTACTAGGGTATTTGATTTTTATGTGAAAGAAGCTATAAGAGAAAATCCAGGGGCAGAAATAGAAATGAAAGTTTAGGCAAACAAGAAATATGTGGTTAAGTAAGTCACCTGTTGCATCAAGGTGCTGTGTGTCCACTCCTCCTTGGAGCAGTTTGCTGCTGAGGAGCTGCTCACTACAAATCAATGGCAAGGATTTATTCAGGGCAAGTTATGCCAGATTATGCTTCAGCAGATTTATCTGTAGTAAGCTATATATTAGAAGGGTGTGGTGGGAGACAGCTTAGGTTCTTTTCCTGCTCCTCCCTCTCATTCCAAGGTGTCGGTCAAGTCCCAAAATCATCCTGCCTCCCAGCTTTGTCAAATGGGGATGACAGTACTTTCTTGCCATTGTAACATCATTTTTATTGCTTAATTATATAAAACCTGTCTCGTCCTTCTCTGGTGGTCCCTCGTAATCATTGCAGTGCTGCTGTGAAGCAGTTCTATTTTGTCTCAATGATATCACATCTAGTTCAAGTCTTGCTCCTGTTACGAATGGACCAAAGCTGCCAAGATGTTTATCTGGCTTTCTTCAGCTGCTTTTCAGATTCTGGGTCAATAATTGACAGTTCTGTCATTAACAGCTTTGCGTGTCCATATGTACTGCCCCGTTAGATCGGAATAGACCGGACAAAGTAAACCAAGCCATAAGGTTTATCGGTGACCTGCAGTGGAAAAGAGATGCTAGCTGTGGCTGAATTGTAACAGAGTATTGCAGGAGGTGGTGTTTGACTGTGATAGATTTTTGCAGAAAGGGCTGCTGCTTCAGTGTTTGTGCAGTGTCTGGTGGGACCCTTACCTGGCGTCTCTGCCCTGCCAAAACCTGAATGAAAAATAGGAGTACTTGTCTGAGGAACAGCTCTGTCTTTCATATTGAAACTTGGCAACAAACAGCTCCTGTGCGAGTGGTCTCAAGAGACACTTCCCTTGTAAAGGAACCAAGTGATGGATGAGGCATCTCGCATTTTAAGCACTGTACAGGTGAAAGCATTGGGGGCTTATGAGCCTGTGCCCACTGCGGTGCATGGCTGAGCAGTCTGCTTGCTTTTTACTTGTGCAGCTAACAGGGGTTTGGTAAGTAGGGCAGTACCATTAGGAAATGCTAACTGTTTTCTTTCTATAATGCTCTTTCATATTTGACTGCTGCAGGGTGGAACAATGAAGAATTTTTTGGTAACAGATCAAAAATTCCTTTCTTGTTTAATTGAAAGAGTTTAAGAGAAGAAGGTCATTGAGAGGACAGATTTCAAGAAGTGGTATTTGCATTTGGTGATACTTTGGAAAGAAACAGAGCATATTCTGCATGCTTTTGAAGTATATATGGTGAAGGCACTGCCAAACCTGTGGAATTTTATAGGCAGCTGCTGTGAACAGTAATAGCAGTAAATGCATCTGCTTTTTACCCCTCCTAAAACTGGCACTGTGAGAAGATCTTTTTGCTCTTTTAAAACTTATTTCAACATAGTTTCAGCTCTGTCAGCAAACCTCTGCTGTGTTAGTTAAATTGTCTCCCAAACCCTGCAATGTTCTCCGCAAAATTCAGAACCTGAGTGAAAAGAAAGCTGGCACTGGTGTGTGATGGAGTACACTGGGAAAGAGAAAGGAACAAGTCTGTATAGATATGTAGAGAATACTCAGGGGGAAATGGGAAAATATTAATGTAAGAAGATAACAAAAGCTTAGCATGAGGTGACATATTCTGAGGGTGAGGGAGAGATGAGGAAGTCAGGCCATGTTTAAGAGGATGTTTGTGAGGAACAGGAGAATAATGCTCAAAAGATATATATGAGGAGCTTGAGTGAGAGAGATATTGGGAGAGACACCAAATTAGGAAAGAAAAATTTCTTACAATAAAAGAGATAGATGAGTTTCTACAGGGAAATAAATTAGCCAAAACATAGGAAAAAATTAAACAAGGCAAGTGAGAGAAATTGAATACCAAGGAAAGGGAAGGATGGGAGAAAACAAAATGCTGATCTATAGAACAAAATAGTTCTGTGAATTTTATCGATTTCTTGGAATGGTCTGTGGTGAGTTGGATGTCTACTCTGAAAGTGAAAGATAGAATAGAAAAAAACCTGATTTTTTTTTCAAGGCTTTCCTGTGCAGGAAATGTAATAGGAAGTTATTTTTATTAATGAAGATCAGAGAACACTCAAAAACAAACTACCAAGAATGGTGTGGAAAATCTGGTTATTTTTCCAGTCAGACCAGAAGAATCTGTGGCCATTGTCCAGCAGAAGCCTAAGGGTCAGGTTATTAAGCAGCAGGATCAGTGAAGTGAATGGCTGTTGGGATCTGCACATCTTCAGATACACACCAGCCAACTTATGTTAACAGACATAAATATCCTGAGCACCACGTAGCCAATCTCTGTAGCCGTTCACTAATTGCTGAGCAGTATTTTTCCATCGAGACCATCAGGTTACACTGGCCACCACAAAACGATGATGCAGAAGAGCCAGAGCAGGGAGAGCCTTGGGCAGATGAGGGGAGTTCTGGGGGTTGTTGGGCAGAACATACCCCTCTGGTCAGCGTGGCCGTGGTGCTGAGTGTGCTGGGAGGGCTTTCTCCTTCCAAAAGCTGAGAGGTGCTGCACCATACTCGACCCACATCCCTAACATGCTGTAAGGAACCGTGAGATGTGGGAGCGGGGAACACAGTGCCTTTATCTGCAGTAAGAGTGTGGTTTTCATCTGCAGAGGAAATGGCCAGCAGACCGCCGTGCCTGGGCTTCCCAGTGGCCAGTGGTTTATCTTTGCAGTCTTGGTCAAACCCACGTGCAGAATAGAAACACTTGTTTATGGGCAGGAAACACAGAAGCCTTTTCATGAATAAAGTATGAGCTTGAAGTGCTAAACGTGACCCGCTTTGTTGTACGCCAGTACCTGCAAAGGGTTATTCTTTGTAGTGTCCTACTTGGACTCAAGCACTAAACCTTTCATCAAAGTAAATCTGATTATTTTGCACATGGTTTTCCTGAAAGGATGTTATGATTTTCTAGATGTTTGGTGGCTGGTGATAAATTAGGCTTTTATGATGTCATGTGAAAGGCCACTGCTTGGACTTCCTTCTCTATCAGGCATGCTGGAGAATACATTTGGGACATACTCAGAATCAGAAATGACCCTACCTTGGTTTATTTTAACCCTTTTGTGGGCTGTTGATGGCTTTCTCACTAGAGGTGTTCAGGCAAGGGCAGCTTCACTGCAGCTGGCAGGAGCCCTGTGGGATCCCATCCTGAGTCCCCTCCACATACTGTGTGTGAAATGGATTTTCTTTTTTTTTTTTTTTTTATATTATGTCTTGAAAAGGGTTTTCAAATTAGATTGGGGGTTTTAGTGAGAAGCTGGAATGCAGTGAGAGATGGGGGGAAGGTGATGCATCCCATAAATTAGGTCAGGTTTATGACCGTGTAGAGGGTATCTGCTTCTAAAAAAACAGCCAGCAGTAACGTATTTCATACCAGTTAATCCATAGCAGGGAGGAAGATTGGAAGAGAGAAGTGTCCATCCCCTCTCTGTCCTTCCCCCACAGTCTTCCCACAAGCTTCAGGAGACAGAGGTTCATATATCAGTGTAACATGTAAGGAAGGGAGGGTCAGAGCTCCTGCCTGACCTGAACCACAGCCAATCTTTCAGAGTAGTGACATCAGCACTGGACATGGGGCAAAGGCAGTAACTGCTGTCACAGGTGGGTTAGAATTTTCCGATCACATGTTCTTTAATGAAAACTTACTTTTTGAGTAAATTAATATTTTTATTAGGGTAAATATAATAGCACAACCTTCCAGATAAAAGTTTAGTATCATTTTGCTGTTAACATAACAAATGCCTAGGGGTAGTAAAATCACCACAATCAATGCATATCCCATACAGGATAAAGAATTCATCCTGTGGAGCAGTAATATCCCACTAATCGTAGAATCTCAGACTGGTTTGGTGGGAAGGGACCTTCCAAGGTCATCTGGTGCCAATCCCCCTGCAGGGAGCAGGGCCATCTGCAACTAGAGCAGGGTGCTCAGAGCCCTGGACAACCTCCCCTGCAATGGTGCCAGGGATGGGGCAGCCACCACCTCTCTGGGCAGCCTGGCACAGCCTCTCACCACCC
>WTSP01004968.1:0-50585 GCA_025331215.1 Actenoides lindsayi
AGGGCGGTGCCCGGCAGCCGACCCCGGGTGGCGGTAGCAGCAGTCGCTTCGGGCGGCCCGCGGGGTTCTGCCGGAGGGTGCCACGGGCTGGCCGGGAGGAGGAGCCGGGGGGGCGAAGTGGAGGAAGAGGACAGGTGGCCGGCCGGTGGCGGGGGTCGCGGCCGGCAGCTGCCACCGCCGGAGCGGTTCACGTTGCGCCGGGCCCCTCTGCGTCTACCCCGCCGGGGCTCCTCGGGATCGCGGGCGGCGGGATGTCTCGACGTCCCCGATGAATGGGAGAACAACCTTAAGCAGATTATGCCTCTTTGTGAAAGACGATGTGTTGTTTTATTATTGTGAAATTTATCCCTAATCGTGGAAATTGGTAATAGCAGGGCAACGGCAGTAGTGAAATACAGGGAGGTTTTTACAGTTACGGGTTTATTCCATTTTTTTTACATTTAATCGCAGAGTATTTGAGCTACCCGAGCTGGAAGGAGTGTCAGCCCCACCATGGCCATCTTCCAGGTGTGTATCTGCTGTCCCTGTAGCACGGATGGGCCTCTCTGCTGGGGCTTTGGTCTTGCACTGCACCCCCAGCTGTGCAGGCTTTGCTGTCTTCCAGTCGCAGTACACCTTGCTCCACAGGCAAGTGATTGGAAAAGGTTTCTGTACACTTTGTTTCCTCCAGGTCCTCAGAAACGCCATAACTCCTCCCAGCATTTCTGAAGGTGTTCAGGTCCACTTGCACTGCCTATTGAAAGCACTGCATGCTCCAGCCTCAGGTTTTCTCTCCAACACAACCATGTTCATGACCTCAGATGCTCTGGTGTTGACAGATTGGCACATCTTGCTGTCACTCATCTCCTAGGCTTGGAAAGATCTTTTGCTTTAGCACTAAAGAAATCACAGCTTAGGTTCTAACAAGAACAAGAGGGATGTGTAAAATACAGATGCAGAGGGACAGAAACTTACTGAAATAGCAAAAAGAATTATAATGTTACTTTTCAATAAATACGGTTTTACATGTCTCTCTTCCTTCTCCTCTCTGGATTTAATTTTTACATGCCAGTATTTAACTAGAGAATCATTTCATCTTGATTTGATTTCCTGATGGAATTACAGTTTTACAAGTTCATATGTAGTCTTGTTTCCTATAAGGATGTCTACAGCTGTGTGCTTACAATGAAAAAGTATTCCATTTCTCTGTCTAGGTGACCGTGTAGGTTGTGTGTAGGTAACTCTCGACTATTACATTTCAGGACCCCACAGAGTTTTGTTCCAATAGTTCAAATAAAGAATTTGAAGAGCATAGGAATTCCAAAAGGAAATGTCACTCTTGTCACTTCTCATTTAAAACCTAATTATAGATATATAAACAAACAACATTTTCAGGTTCCTAGGTGGTTTATTTCCAGTTTCTCTCCTAGTCTTTCCACACAGATAGACTAAAAAAAAATAAAAAATGACCATATAGAAGGCATTAAAAGCAGAAGAGTAGAAATTTATAGATCCATTTAAAAAAAAAAACAAAAAACCCCCCACCAACAGATTTTGCTTTTCATCTTGTTGGACAATAAGAACAGCTCAGTGGAAAAGTCTGGTTCTGCCTTTCTAGAAACCTTGTGTGGGATCCTGATCCTATGGACTTTGAGGAGCTCCGACTGCAGCCACTGGGCCGGCAGCAGGCACTGGCTGAGGCAGAACAGAGCTTCTGGACAGAGAACAGCCTCAGCTGGCCCAGCGCTGTCTGGAAGGAGAACCGAGTTACAGACTTCCAGCTTGGAGACTACCAAGACTGCAAATGATGCTTTAATATTTCAGGCTCCTCACCAAAAAACAAATCAACCAACCAACCAGTGCCTGGCTCTAGGAAAAGGTGCATTTTTGCATGCCCTGAGTTGACCTTTTTTAAGGGTTTATGCATAATCTTGCCTCTCCATGTCAACAGAGGTTTATATTCTTGGGGATCTTAGGCATCTTGGAAATTAATCGTAGAACCAGATGTTCTTCCTGCAAAAGCTATAGGAAAGAAATGCACTTAATTGTATAACCAAGAAACTGGGAATAAAGAATCCTTGTCCAAAACTTTGAATGCTCTTACTGTGAATAAAAAACAGAATGGCACAAAGAAAAAAACAAACAAACAACAAACAACCTGGCACTCCTTTTTGAGCCAAACCAGAAAATAACCAAATAATCAATGAAAGCAGACCAAAACAATATCACACATCAGACACAGGACTGCTCTAAGTCTGGGCGGATAAACTGGCTTGACAGCATGTTGTAGAAATTCTGATGCTCTGAGCTAGTACAGCTGAAGAGGAGCAGAGGAGTCAGAAACCAAGTGCTAGTAGTTGCATGGGAAGCATGGGAAGCATGGGAAGCATGCCTTGGGTTTCCCCTTTAGGGGAGCTGTATTTTCTTCAGGATCATAAAGAGCTGCTGTAAGTTCCAGTGGCTCCCATGGCAGAGGTGAGACCTGCTGGCGTGTTGCCTCTGCATGAGTCAAGCCCTCACATGCCCACAGCAGCTTCTCCTCGCACAAGTCTTGTTCTGTGGCCCTCACCACCGTGGTCTGACCATATTGATATCTGCCTTCAGGAATCACCCAGAAAATCTGATAGGCATCCTCCCAGATAAACGGAAGAAATAATGACATTTAAATTTACCTACATAATACAAGAGCCACTCTTTACCTTCTCCTCTTACTCCCTTGGCTTTTTTAAGCATCTTAGCCTTACGTCTACAACGCTGTTTTCCCCCACCTTCATTTATGTGACCTTCCTCCTCATGCCAAACTACTTTCTCCTTCTTTCCCCAACCTCACCTTAAAACACATTAAACCTTAAAACTTGAAATAATGCCCACTGAAACGTTGTTTCCTCATCAGCTGTTTTCATGGAAACATGAAACATACTGTCAAAACCTTCATTCTGTAGTCACATGCTAAATGATGTGGTATCAAGTTCCTCCCCTTTCCTTCCTATTCCCTGCTCCTATGTTCCTATGGAGCTATATGAAAATTCCTATGAGCAATATGAAAATTGCAGATCCTGATTAGGATTTATTTGTATTAATAATTTAGCATCTGGGAATGCAGTGCAACAGTCACAAAATGAGACACGCGTGCCTGTTAGACTTCTCAGCAGGCAAGAAATCAGTGTCAGGTATCATGAATATATGCTGAATAAATAATAGCCGCAGTTTACGCTGACAGGTAATATTTTGAGAAGCAAAACATGCTGAAGTTTATAATAGCAAGGAGAGGTAAAGTCAGCTTTTTTTGTAGAACAGGGCAGGGCATCAGTTCAATTTTCTTGGTGGTTTCAAAACAATGTTGGTAAAACTAGGCTGCCTCTCAGAAAAACCCATCAGCACTTGAAAGGTTGGACTAGACGATCCCTAAGGTCCATTCCAACCTGGTATTCTATGATTCTATGATGATTACTTGCTGGATTCTTCTGAGCCACAATTTGTAAAAGTGAAAACCTAAGAAGCTTGTATTTTAAAAGATCTCCAAAGTGGTTTTACAGTGTCTTTTATACCACAAACTTTTTGATTGAGACTACTTTTCAGAAGGATAATCAGATGTCATGTTCATACTCTTCATTCAAACCAGTACACTAATCACAGACTAATAGGTGTCTTATCGGCTTCACCATTTCACATCATCTCTTATGCTTCCTCCCTTTCTACACTGCTAACTCAGCAACACTTCCCTTCATTTTCTTTTTGGCTGTGTGTATTTTACCAGCTATGGCCTGTCATGTATAGCATATTATAATAATTACAGAGTAGTGGGGGAAAAAAGTATCTGAACTTGCCTACAGTATTTTAAGAGGCTGACAGTATTTGCCTGAAACATCCCACTGTGTTTTCAGGAGGTGCTTTGTCTGGGGAGAACTAAATGTCCTGCTGACTCATGGGTGATTACTGCCAGGGGATGTTGAAGTGGCAGGTCTGCCTTCCTGGGGAGGCCGTCTTCAAGGTGGGAACAGCAGCCTGGAAGTGGAAAGGAAGGGTCTGAGCAGAGCTCTTCATCCTGCTCGTCAGCGTTAATCACGTTAATACACAGAAGCTGAAGGAAGGTTGTTGGGTAGGGATAGGAAAAGAGTGCTTTGTGTTTTGCGTAATATTTAGATATTTGTGGGAGCAGGTAGTCAGAGGAAACCTGATCACAATTACAACTTTAAAGAATAAACAGAAGAGGCCTGCCTTATTGTTGTAGAGGGCCTAATTTCAAATGTTTACACTCATACCAGCCTGTTTTTCTTCTTGTCTTAGAGTGTGCCTAAAACGCAAATGGGAAGAGGTGTTTCCTCAGACACTGCACAGAGGTTTTCCCAAACCAGCAAAGCAGTTGCCAAACTGTAATAATAACATCTTCAGCTGGGATAGTGCATTTTCTAAAAGTTAAATGTCTGTGTTTATAAGCTCCGTATGTATTTGCACTCTGTGTGGCTACACATAGACACAAGGAAAAAAACCACACATGAGGTTACGTGAAGAAATCCAGAAATAGCATAAAAATATTAAATCCATAACTTAAAGACTTATTAAAAGTCACATCCTACTAAAGTCAGAAAAACAATTCTTACTCTTATTTTACTTAATCAAATAAACTTTTTAAACTGTCTGTGATAGTTGGTAAAATGTATTGACTTCCAGCAAAATTTTTTTTCACTGACAGTAAGGAGCCTGTGGGAGAACAGCAGTGCATCTATAATCCAGCCAAGGAATATACTAATTCTTTTTTAAGGACAGTATCTTTTCAAAGATACAGGAGGCAGGGTGTATATTACATTCCATAATATTGTAGAAATGAAAAACATTTAATACACTTAAAGATGCATCATTATCCTCCTTCTGCTGTCAGTGTTAGTTAGCCCTGTGCTGAGCATCAGAGGAATGCAGGGAACGCTAGATGCCTATGGTGGAATAAACCAGGAGCAAAAAGCCCGAGTTTATTCTTAAATATCACTTTCTTAATCTATTTATATAGACCAACCGCATAGCAGATGCATTGATAAATTGCAGACTTATACTCTGTATTCCAAAAGATAGCCTCACGTAAGGGCTTTGTGATTTCCAGCAGCATCCACTTTCCAAAGAATTATCCCCAAATGCTGAAAAAGAAAAGTAAACTGTTTCTTTTCTCTCCCTGTTTGTCTCCAAGCCACACTGTATAACAAAATTAACATAGCAGTCTTTGAGTCTAAAATGTAAGCAGGTGCTAAGAATTAGTTTATCCCATAAGAGTGCCTCAGATTACCCACAGAAAAAACTTGGATTTTAGTGCTTCTATCCCCAACACACAAAATCAAGATAACAGTGTCTTCTTACTTGTGCAGCATGAAGATGAATTACTATTTGTAAAGAATTAAAACGTATTCTGGGTAGGCTGTACTGCAGAAGCTCATGAATACAATTAATAATGCTGTTTCCATTGTGGGGCTGGATTTCTGCACAGTACCACCTCTTGAATGAGAAGAGAGCAATATTTTCAGGGTTTTTTTGCTTTAGTCCTTTTATCCATTACATCACCAAATGAGTCAGGATCCTCTGGAAAAATAGTGCTCACAATCCTGTGCTGAACTACTGCATCCAGTCAGGGAGGCTACAGCAAGGTTATGTAAATCATCCCAGATCTGGCACTACCCAACTGTTGAATGCTTGACCTTCCACTTCTCATGTTCTTTTAATCTATTTTTGGACGTGATTTCCCGTGGCTTTTTTAATTGTAAAACAACCTAGAGAACTGTCATATGGCAGTGGTCTGGTTCCATATGTATCATTAGCAAAGACACGTGCTAATGAGCATATTAGAGGGTTGGGAAGAGTCATTTGGCTGCCTGCACTCCTCCTCCTGGAGGCTGCAGAGTTACCACCCTAAAGCAGTGGGCCATCATCATCTGTTTGGGACAACACTTAGGCAGGTACAAAGTGCACATCTGGCCAGCGAGTTTCCAGCTCTCTGCTGACAGTGGAGTGCTGGTGGATGGTCCCACAGTTTGGGACAAGGCCCCATCTTCTCATAGATTATCTTGATAACCATCTTTCCCAAACCTGCCCTTTTCTACTCATGCTCATAGAGGTCATCTTCACTCAAGTGCTACATCTGTTCATTGCTGTCACTAACCTAGGGCTTTAAAGTAATGGCTTTACTGATACTAACTGTATTTCTAATGATATGATGGCCTGTGGACTGGGTTCCAAGTACAGTTTAATAAGATTCACATTTGGTTTTAACTTATTAATCAGAGTCTCTCCTGATGCTGTTATCTCCAAGGAAAACACATCCAAGCTAGCAGCGTGCTCATCATCCTCTTTGCCCACACTGTCTGCTGGCACCTGCAAATGGATGTGATTCAGTGCAAATCTCCCACGGAGCAGCTATCACCTTGGCTGTCGTCACATTGGCAGCACCATGGTCTGTTCTTGCGGAGCTCTAGGTTTGAGTGCCACTGCCCTCATTTTGCCCCATTCTCAGCTCTTGTAGTACTTTGAATTGGCCATTTTGTTGACAATGTCAAAGTGAACATGTGTCCTCATCGGCTTAATTTCTAACTGGGATAATTTTTTGCTTGGGAATTATAATTGCATCTGTCATGAAGATGGATGCTTAGTCTTTCAACTAAAGAAACAGCAATAATCATGGCACTGTGCCATAGCTGTCTGCATGCACATAGACCACGCTTATCATGTGGACATTCCCTAGCTTGCAATGAAAAACAGATACAGGGTGTTGTGAAGTCAGGCAGAAGGAGAAACAAAATAAATGCAGCCACACTGCTCTCTGAGATAGACAGGCAGCTGCATGCTGAACAGATGCATCAGCACTAATCTGGTGAGTACCCAAACGAAGATCTAAAAACTCTCTGAGACTGTTTCCACCCAGGGAGAGTATTTGCTCAGTGCATGCAATCAAAACACTGGAACAGATGATCATATGCTGAACAGTTCAAGATTCCTGTGATTATCAAATCTTGACTTAAATATGAGAATTTTAAAGACTTAAAAGGAGATTCCTCAACAAACCTCTAAAAGCTAGAGCTGTATGTAAGGGTAAGGCACAGTTTCCCATGTAAATGCAAGATTTAAGATGGACCAGACCTAGAATTGTTAATCCACTAAGTAAAAGAGAGAACACATGAAAATGTACCCATATGAATGCAAAACCCAAGCGCATAGAGGTAAAAAAGTAGACAAAATTAAAAGGGAAATGTGAATAATCTGAGGGGTAATAAAGGGTGTCCTGCATAAAGACTTCAAATACAATAGTCATGGAAAGAGAAGTCATTGAGATAAAATGTGTCACCAAAAGAAAAAAATACAGAGTAACACTGTCAGTGAGGCAGGAAGTGAGACCAAGTGTGAGATTTTGCAGGCACATAATACTAATGCAGTGCAAAGGTGTGGAAAAAGAAATGCTGCTGTAAACATCAGACAACCTCATGATACAAAAACATGATGGCATAAAAAAAACCCCACCCTAAATCAAACCCCGTGATACAAACAAAAAAACCCTCAGGAAACCAAATGCGAAACAAGCAGTAGAGTGGTAGTAAATATGTGAAGTGATAAAGCAAGCATTATTTGAGAGATAAACTCAGTCAACTAGATCCAGCTGGAGTACTATAATGGTGGGATGGTATAAAATTCAAGCTGCCATCATTATTCTGAGTCCCTTGAGGGTGAGGTCAACAGAGCTGTCATGGGTGTCACCATGTGAATGACTGTACCAACTTGGGCAGGATAAGCATCTTTGGTTACACAGATCATGATGACTCTGTGCATGAGTGTTTTGCTGCACCCTTCTCTTGTGCACTTTGCCTACTCAACAGGATGCTTTTTCTTTACAGGTGCATATGCTTTGCTTCACTTTGGTGCTTCCATCATTTGAGAGCTTAGAAGAGTTGGCGACCTTTTCCCAAAAGTGCCTCTTGGATGTCCCTGAAGCACTTGTGTGAGTGTGGGTTCCGCTTTCACCATGCTATGACTACGTGAGGAAAAGCTAGGCAAGCACCTTAGCCACACAAGCTGCACATTCGCAGACAACTGGGGTTCATTACTAAATACCTTCCTGGATGAGGTTTATCTGCTTTGGAGAGGCAGAACAAGTCCCTGTGCTTCATGGCAAACAGTAGTAAAAGGCAAGAGCACTTAGGTAAGTCAGATGTCTCCTTTGCATGATTATGGGCCTCCTCTAGACATGGAAAGTTGGGAATGGCATTTAGGATCCCATCTGCAGAAGAAGTGAGTAATGCCTGTTAACAACAAGAGTGGGATTAGTTGGATCTACTGGGAGCAGCATGTATCTTACAACCTTCTGCTGCACCAAGAGGGAAACTACATGGCAGCAGCTGGAGCTTATCATGGCCACAACCTGGTTTGAGAAAGTTCAGGAAGTGAATTAAAATCTGGCTGAAAACACAGTTAAATGCACTTTTCTGCCCTGTCATTCACAGGCATTTGCTGAGCTCCCAAGGGTTATGTGCCAAAGAGGTAAAAGCAGCACAGCTGCACCTAAAGGTAATTTCTAAACGGCTTGAACATTAGGTTTTTAAACTAGCTGACATTATTTCTACTGTTTTCCCACCATCAGACAGCTGCTGACTTCTGAAGAAAAAGAAAACATAGCATAGACATGGTTACCACATATAACCTTTACATACCACCAGGGAACAGGTGATTGTTTATCCTTTCCCAAACTATGGAAGTATGACTGAAAAGGCAACCACACAATGTGACGCTAGTGACTTGCCGTTTGGAGTACCAATTCCCCCAGCAGAGACAGCTGGTAGCTTTTGGAATGATTTCATATTGCCACAGAACCAAGAGACATGTCTAGGAATTGTGTTTGCTGTGAGTCGTTTCATCATTACGTTTGAGGATGTAAAACAACTGAAGTAGAAAATGACACTAAATCACTAGAGAGCATTTTAAAGGACTTATTGCTAGTGACTCTCCATGATGCTGAAACTGAAACGCTACAATTTTGAGGTACACACCAAAAAGTGGGAATTAGATATACATAGCTGACTTCATTTCCTGGTCATGAAAGTACAGCAAATGAACCAAAATATGAGATCCTCAAATTGCTAGAAAAACAGATAACAGAAAGGCACAGAAAGCAATCACGACAATTATTTACCATTGTCAAGGAAGAGTCTGAGCGGAATCTCAGAACAAACCATATGAAACAAGTGCTCATATCTATAATTTTGTAGAGCTGGGCACATGCCAAAGGAGAACTCCCACCCATAGAGTACTTGAATTATTGAGACAGTCTGAGCATATGACATAGCATCATAGTTAAAGGCACTTGGCTCACAGTGCTCAGATCAGAGAAGCTTCCTCAGGGTGCCTTCTGAAACTGAAGTGTGTCTCCAAAAACCTGGAGATGTCACTGTTTGGCAAGCATGACCAGGGATATCAAAGACCTGGTAAACAGTTGGGGTTCATATGGGAATATGCAAAACCAACCCAAAGCTGATGAAATGCACATAGCATTTGGTTTGTCTGTGCTCTAAATAAGAGACTGCGTGGGAATGAACTTGAGCATTGGTAGCACATTGTCCACACTGCTTGTCACTCTTGGCTTCTCCTAGATGACTCAAACTTAGCTTTCTTCAGGACAGTCTTGTGTGTGTAGGTAACTATCCCACAGATGGGTGGACATGTTGTTGTCTGTTCCACTTGGAAACTGGGACCATGGATCAGTCCCTGGCCCTCCCTTATTTAACAGTATAGATATAGATAGTCACAGGTGCATCAGACAAAAGTAAAACCTTGTTCACCCCCTCCCATCCACATCACAGATACTTTCCACTGCTGCCTAACAGGACTGACCTAAATGAGGCCCTGTAATTGCCTTGGCTGCTCGTCCGCCTCCGTCTGTGCACACATTGTGGTCTACCTTACAGGCTGCTGGGAAGCAGACAACTGTCAGACACTGCACTGATCACAGCAGGAATCATTTCAGCAGGCCCGGCACCCTCAACCTTGTGCTTTGAGATAATGGCCCTGACTTGGACCACTCTGTTCAGATGATTTACCTTGGAAGAGGAGTTCTACGTCAACATAATGTTATAATGTCAAAGTTTAATTGCTGCTAAAAATTGCTGCAGCTCTATTAAAGAAAGATGCTAAAAAGAAAACATTTGTCAAACACTCCTGAATGGAGAAAAGATCACTGCAGAAAGTGTTAACACCAGTCTGGTGGAAATGCTTGCTGTCAAGATAAATATATATACCTTTGGTCCTTAGCTCCGTCAAACAGCAGTCGTAGTAAGAGAAAGAAACAGCCCTCTGAGAACTTATGTTAAATTGGTAAAGCCAGGCAAAAAAAGTATCAGCCCATAATGATTAAATACCACAGCACCAGAAGGGCAAGGCCCTTGATTGTCAGTAGGAATAAAACCTGATATGTATTTCAGTACTGAGCACCTGGAAAATGGACACCTGACTTCTTACAATACCTGACAAACTCAGGGGTTTTGTAGCCAAGCAAGTGGGTAACCCAAGGAGAGATTATAGATAGTAGGTTATTTACTGTAATGTAAACAAGGAGCAGTATTCACATGAAATGTTACAGGGAAAATCACCCAAGTAGTGGGCCTTATATCAGGACTGGGCATGGGATTGCATCTAGGGATCTCAAAAACTCGAAGAGTAGTGCTTGATAAATGCAGAGAGCTCCAGTGTAGCTCTGGGCTACACTGGTACTGACAGCTGCAGTAGAGTGGGAGTAGCTGGGGAAGGCTGGAGTGCCTGCTGCAGGCTCCCTGGAAAGGGAGGGCCTGGTTTGTTCCCTCCACCACTGCCATGTGAAGTGCTCCATGCCCCTTGGCCAGTGCACGCAGTGAAGGGATTGGAGCCGAACAGCTTATTAGCTTGTCTCTCCCTCTTTCTGGCTGCACTTGTGTACAGAACAAGAGGCATGATGTTTTGGAAGGACTTGAAGGCCAGCCAAAATGAAAGTGAGGGAAATCACTGGAGCAGCCAGTGGGCTACAGCAAGAGGAAAGAGGACACTGAAGTAAATAGCAGCCTTTACATTAATTTCAGAGCAGGCTGGATCAAACCCATTTAAGCCCAAGGCTAGAAATGGGAAATGTCATACTGAATATTAGAAAACAAACCGTGGCAGTGAGTGAAATCAAGCAGTTTGTGCACAGGGAGGGAGCAGATCCTTGCCCTACTATGGATGGCGATGTATTACTAAAGTTCTCTAGAATCCTTTAGAATGAATTCCCTCACTTTATTTCATTATTAAGATTTTTTTTTAATTGTTTTTAATCCATTGTGCTCTGAAAGAAAAATACAGAGAACCTTCCCCTTCCCTCCATCCTTGGGAATAGCAGGCTGTTTTTAGGCAAAGAAACCTCTGACACTTCAAACAGCAGCAGTAGAGATAACATTCTTTAAAGAATTATTTGCCAACGTAATATGACAGTGCCCAGGAGATTCATACTTTGAAAAATATTTTTGTTATTTAAATTTAAAGAAAGGAAAATTTAAATCTCAAGCTAGGAGTCTCCTTTTTTCTTTTTTGGGCCTTTTACTTTGTTCTATTTTGAGGTGTGCAAAATTCACTTTGACATCCCTTGGTTTTTGGAATATTTTAAGTGAAAGCTGATTTTTTGGCAAAGCAATCAAATTTTCAGAGGTTTGTGTTTCAACACCTCACAGATGTTTGGAGTCAAATGGGCCAGGTTCTAAGCCCTACAAAAAGGGCAAGAAGCCATGTTAACTGCCCACTGTGTTGGTTGCCATAGAAAAAAGGGATCCCTTAGATTTAACATAGTGAAAAAACAAAGGGACTTCACTATGAACATGTCTCATGGATGTAAAGAAACAGGATCAGTTAGGTAAAACTAGTATTTTATATCACACCATGTGTGGTCTGCATTTTACTCACAGTCTTCTCCTGAATCTCCGTGGATGGTTTTCTCTGCCAAACATGCATTGCTAAATACTATCACTGAAAAAAAATTAGGGCTGGGAAATCCTCTATGCACAATCCCAAAATGCCCGGAAAATCAGCAATCTATGGCTTCTCACCCTTGTTCTGATCCGGGCTATTCTTTTGAACTGTTGGTGGCACAGTACTTGTGTGGTGTCCCCCACCTTTTTTACATGCAGAGACTCAAGATCTAATCAGTATTAATGACACTAGGAAATTAAGGACATTACCACTTAACAGTGTGCACACTGCAGAGCTCCACTAGTTAGCATCACATGAGGTCTTCTAGAAGGGGAGAACCATATCATTGTGCTGCTTTTTTTGAACAAATTTGCTACTTTGCTGAATCTGTGCTGCTTCAGAAAGCCAGATAAAGATTTCTGCTAGCTGCAGAACTGCCTTGTGCCATCCACTAGCAATTTGGAGCAAGACTTTCAGCATCTGGGGGGTTTGGGCACGTTAATGCTATGGTCTTCAGAGCATATCGACCTGTAAAAGCAGCTAGAGCTGCTAAATGTAAGATTCTCTTGGAAAAGAAAGGCAGACACTAAGATGGAAGGGGTGACCTACAGAAAAACTAAAAGTTGCCTATAATCATTATTTTGTCTATACTCGTAATAGAATTTAATCTCTTTTCTCCTTAACGTCAGTTTGGAAGTCAGTAGCTGTGGTGATGCATATGTCTTGGGATAGCATTCCTAGATGGAGGGAGTCCTTTGTGGATGTCTGCTGTGCTGTTCATGTAAAAATCAGAATAATTAGCACATCTGACCCAGATGCAACTCACATCCTGGGCAATAAGGACAGGCAGAGCTGCTCCTTCTCTGGCCTCCTTATAGAAAGCATGAAAGGTCCTTCTTTCTTTTTACTGACTGGAGAGGATTATGAGCTTATGGCCTGAGATGAAAGGATGTCTAGAGGAGTTGCTGTGCCTGACAGACCTAGAAAAAAAGTGTTTGAATAGTGCCTTGCTTATTCGTGCTATATATCCAAAGTTTGTATTTTTTATTTAAAAATTCGCATAAGAATCAAGAGAGTGGTGGAAGTAGCTGTGAGGAGCTTGACCAACTCATGACCTAGAATAATAATATGAGGCTCAGGCACAAATTCAGGGGGTTCCAGGGTAACTGACAGATAGCTAATAAAACAAGTAGGAGACTGAGAATTCTCTTGCCTTATTCTCATTCACTTAGCTTCTGTGCTGTGTTGAAAACATATGAGTGAGCTGTCCTGGCCACAGGACAGTGAACTGTGCAGCAGGCTGATGGAATTGCTTCATTGGGACAAATGAAGAAAAAGTAAATTACTGTCTTTGACTCCAATAGTTAGCGTATATAGAATTAGCTTTCTGCACGTCTGTGTAAGTGGAGCTGCTTCTGGAGCATGGGATATTGGCATTAGCACTGGTTCACTGGTGGCCGAGAAGAAGAAACATGCTCTGTGGGAGCCCTCACTCCAGTACAGTCCATGCTGGCAGCCCCGGGGTCCCCTATTGCAATGGCATTCAGGCTTTCTTCTCTGAAAGAAATTCCCTAGTTGTGCTGTAATTTCACTCAGTATGTTACATCTCACTCTGAAAAAACCATTCTCTCTTTTAACATATTTCCCTTTAATACATACATACAAATTGGATGTATACTTACTTTTATATAACTATGACTAATTATACTCATTTATAAGAATCTGTGATTTTTATTGTTATGCAGCATGGTTTTTTCATATGCAGTTTTGGAGTACTGAAATCTAGTCATTTCTTTATTCTTCACCAAAAGTGTTTTCCTTGATCAAAAGTATTCATATATCAATGGCAAAAGTGTTCAAAGACATTTGAGCCCCATAAATTATTCTACACAATACAAACACACAGCATTCACTTTTCTTCATTCATCTTCTCCTAAAGCTGGCATTTATCTACAAAGCCATTCTCTTTTTTTTTTTTTCTCTTCATAGCCCCCCCTCCTTTTTTGTCATGCAAACTTGGCAGATTTAAGCTGTGTATTAGATATGTTTGATGATTATGCTTTTGCTTTGTACTGAATAGACGCAAATCCTAGTTTTCTCTTTCAAGGAAAAAACCTAAGAACTTAAAACTACACTTGTTAGAAACTCAGGTCTGTCCTTTGTGTTCTGTGTGGTTTATGAGAGACTTAAGTGGTTCATAAAGCCCAATGAAAAGAAATGTTTCTTAATTTAAAGTTATTTAATGAAGTATGAACCATTCCAGTTGGTCATATCTGAGTTTAAGGCTTACACTAGTACCAAAACACAGGCAGATTTATCCAAGTTTTTTGGTTGCTTCTGAATGAACTTTGGTATATGTGAAATATTTGAGAATGCTGGAAAGAGAAGAATTAATTGCTTCTACAAATGCACTTCCCATGGCTTGAAAATATTGACTGTTAGAACAGTCTGTATGTTATTTTAAGCAGTCCTCTTCTTCTTTATCTCCAGCGTATCCATAACCTCTGAAATACCAATTTTTCATCTACTGAGTTGCTTTTCATATAATATCCTCAAACTAGAAATATTCATCTTGGAAATGCTTTATTGTTTTATGTATTTTAACTTTTCTCTATGCATTTGGAAAGCCTATCAGCTTCATAAATGAAAAAATATAGCTATTCTCTTTTTATAGAGTGTCATTCTACAGAGAGTATAACTGTGAAGTGCTTTTATTTAAGTTGTTTTCTTCTCCATTATTGTTAAAGGCTTTCAAAAAATGTAGCATCTAAATGGTAATTGATAAAAGCATTTTTAGAACTTATCATGATGTCACAGTGGGACTACACTGATGTGCACATGCTATATTTAGTGGAGTTGCTCCCAGTTTATACTAGCACAGATGAGAATATTCATAGAAATAAAGGCTGTGGAGCCCTTAGAAATATGTCATCTTATGTCTTTGCTGTTTTAGACCTCAGTTTTCCCATCATCTGAATTTTGCTTTGAATCTCAACAGTTCAATAAATCCTGTGTGGCAGTGAAGTCAGAATTTGGAAAACCTGTTAATGAGTTGCTATTGAGGAAGGCACCTTAACATGATGGATGTGGTAATGGATTTTACTGAAATAAGGGTGAAGAAGATTTAGGAGGCTTACATAAAAGTACTGGATGATTTAGGAAATAAAGGAAATTAACTGGAATTCTGAAAGATGGTCTTGTTGACCTTGTGAGAAAGATACTCTTCTAGGGGGATAACCTAGCAGCCTCCTCCCCTACCTGGATACTCTGAAATCCTTGTGTATAAGAAACATGATAAACTGAAACTCCATGACCTGAACTGTGACCACATCTCTAATACTTTTAGCATAAACATTTATGACCAGCTTTATTCTCTCTCTCTTTCTGTACATGGTCCTTAAACTTCAGTTCAGCTTTCTGGAGATGGAATTTTTGTGCGCCTGCCTGCTTGTTTGTTTTTTAACTTCTACTTTAACCTTTGAATCTTTTCAAAAAAGATTCTGAACATTTTATAGCAGAACCTTTAACCATGTAATATATGCACTTCCTCTCACGAGGCCCAACACTGGGACAAATATGACAAATATGATGAGGTATCTGAAATGACTCCAGCACCCACCCAGCTTATCCCCCTTAAGTGATCTTTCTGAAGTCAACAGGCTTCTTAATTCTGCCTACGAAATGATCAATTAACTTTATTCAAAACAAAAGCAGAAGAGATAACTTTTTGAAGACTAAACCAAATTTATAGATTCCCAAAACTTGACAATGGCCAAGGTCTTTTTCTCACTTTTCCTTTTCTTGAAATAGTTTTGTTTGTAATATTCAATATTTAAACCTCTCTATGAGGCATGTTATCATCAAGTATTAAATAAATAGCTCTGGAAGGTGCCTTAAGGAATAAACTTGTCCACAGTCCTTGCCCAAAGGCAGCTCCAGCTATACCAAAATGATTCCCAACTCACATCTGTCACATTTGCTTTTATGAACTGAGTGATGGATATTCCATAACCTCCCTAGGCAACCTTTTTCAGTGTTTACTGTCCTCATCACTAGAGGAAGCTGTCTCTAGCACCAACTGTCAGTCTCTCTTGGTGCAATCAAAATGCATTACTCTTGTCCTATCTCCAAAGAACATCTTTCTTGTCCTTAAAGGCTCTTAATGTCTCTCAGGTTTTGTGGTTTTTTGCTAGACTGATCAACCTTTCCTAGCTGGTCATGTTTCCTACACCCTTGCATTTTTGTATCTGTCTGATTCTTCTACATCTTTTTTTGTAGCTTGGTGGCTCAAACAGGTTGATATTCTCCAGCAGAGACATCAGCACCAGTAACAGTAACATTATTTTGTATGTTTTAAGAACAGTTCCTCTGAATACTGGAGTCCATTGCAGCCCATGTGAACTTCATAAGTCTCGTAAGGCTGTTTCCATCAAGCTGAGGTGGAAGTCATTTATTTCAATAGGCTGCTCAAGCTCACAATGACCAGAAACAAAGGAGCTATTTGAAGATGCAATAAGGAAAGTGTGGAAACGAAACCAAAGAAGTGGAGGAAGCACTGTGCAGACAGTCCCTCTGTTTTCAATCTGTTTGGATTCATGGAATATAAATGAGTTAAGGGATCTTAACTTGTCCTAGAAAAAAACCAAACCATACCAACAAACAAAAACTGATAGCATACTTAAGTCATAAATTTGACAAATGCTGAAAGAATTCAAGAAGTTATCCAAAATGAAAGCAACTGGAGTCATACAAGCCTGAAAGAGCCAAAGTGAGTGGGGAGTGTCAGAGAGTGTGACACAAGCGCTCTGGTTTTAGTAAGCCAGAAGCAGCAGTGGAACAAAAACCTATGATGTGAGATGCTGAACCAATTCTGAGATGATTAATAAAATCAACATCATACTTCACTTACATACATTAGCGAAGCAAGCCAAACATTTAGCTGCTTACTGTTGATGAGATGGTTGGTCCAGAGAATATCCAGGCTCTACCAGCTGACCTGGAAATATGCCCAAATGAGAATGTTAATTTTTCAGATGTTTCAAATTAAGAACTGTGTCTGGAAGTTAACTTTTCACTTAACAATGAAACCTCATTTTAATGCAATGCCTGTCTATTGTAAGCAGAGCTTACCAGTCATGCCTCTCTTAGGGCAGTGCTGACTTTACAATTTGCACATGGTTTGTAAATGAGGGGATAAATAGGATATCAAATGCTCTGTGCAAATTTCCCACAAAGACATCTGGATCTGAGAACCTCCCAGCAGGCAAGTGGCTAATGATCTCAAATGTATTCTTCAAAGAGAATGACTTGGTTGGGTCTCTGTATTCTTTAAAGATCCACAGGAAGTTCAAATAGGGAAACAGCATAGGTTTATTTTTAGTCATGGACAGAACTTCCTTCAAAATAATATGCATCTCAGCCTTGTGAAGCAACCTGCTTCTTGGTGTTGTGTACTCTCAGTATGCTCATGCCTTGCAGAATTAAGAGTATTTCTGTCAAAATGGCAATATTTTAGCATGGCAGTCATGAATGTCCCTGTTTTAGGGGTTGTCTTTTGGGCTGGATTATGTGTCCCTAAGGGAAGCATAGTTTGGGTAACTTTACTTCAGGGATTACCTTTCATCAGCCTTGAGACCAAGGAGGGGTATGGCATCACAGAGAGACAATGATGCTGTGGCAATTCCTAACCATTGGCTCAACTAACTGCTGTAGTTCAACAGATCCTGCTTGGTTGCTCTTCAGGACCAGCCACTACCAGTTTGAGTTTCAGCCTTAAGGCATTGGTTCTCTTTCTTGTTTCTGCCCTAGCTGGACTGGCTACGTGGAGAAGTCAAGGCAGCTGATCAAGCCAGCTTTCTGCTGCTCTGGTAGAAATTAAGGATGAGGACATGAAAGCCTTAGGGATCTGTGTAGCCATGGGTGTCCTAGCCCAGGTCCTGGGAGCCTGAATAACCTGGGTGTCGCTAAATCACTCACCACAGCTTTCTCTGTGGACTGGAGCAGCAGGCCACAGCGTTGATGGAGATGCAGTCTGGTGCAGGATCCTGTGGCCCCAGGGCTTCCCTGTGCATTGAAATGCCCAAGGCTTTGCTCAGTCTAAATAAATATGTTGCTAAATGTTGTTAAATACATCACTAGACTACTCAGGGAGCCGGATCTGTTTAGTCTGTAGAGTATCTTTTAACTTCTTATTTTTAACCCACAAGAAGGGTCTTTGCCCTTAAGCCCAGCCCATGAAAATGTGTACACAAAGTCCATCTTTTCCCGGAAAGCAAGGCCCCAGGATGGAGGATGTTGACATTAGAAAGATTTCCTAGTCAAACTGTTTTCCTGTCCTGATTCCTCTCTTGAGTCCTGGGCATGATGTGCTTGTGATGGTAAGGGCAGAGAGAGGAGGGGAAAAAAAGCCTTCAAAAGCCTTTGTGCTTCAAGTTGCCAAGTTTTGTGTAGTAACTGGCTGCAGAAACTGAGCTTCTTTTAGAAACTTCTCATTGAGGAGATCCCTTCTTCCTTGGTTGAATCAACACAGGCCTGTGATGTAGCTAGATCACACCTGAAAAAAGCAGAACCAGTCCCTGTTCTGCTGTTTTCCACCAGCCTGCGTTTCACATCTCATGGCCTTCTCAGGGTGGCTTCAGTTGGGCTTCAACTGATTTTCCTCACTAACAGTGAAGGTAGCCAGGCTTTAGCAGCCTCGTGTGGATCCCATGTCACCCTTAAACAAAAAAGACCACTGTAGTTGTGGCACTGGTGGTGAAAGCCCATAAAAACTCAGCGTAAATCTGATGAGGCTCATTTGTTGATGATGAGAGGGGATGGCTGGGGATCCCTCCCAGGGTTAGTACCAAATGTTGTAAAACCCCAGCTTTCCTCTCCCCTCTCTGAATGACTGCATGGATGGTTAAGCCTAAGGAGGCCTGAGGAAAGGAGACAAAGGCAAAATCGGTTTGGGGAAGATGTGGCTTGTTACTACGGCTGCCCCTCTCAGGATGCAGGCTCCTCTATTTGCAGTTCCCTTTGCTCTGCCTCATGTGGCTGTGTGCAGCAGATGTCCTCAAGCAGGTACTCTCTTCTTTCCTCTGATGGAAATGGTTTTGAGGCAAACAACATTAATTTGGCTACAGGGCTTTTGATCTGTGAAGAGAAGTTAAAAAAAGCCCAGTATGACAAGAGATATTTCTCTGGCACCAGGCAGTTTGACAGTGACATAAAGGGGCATGTTCTCTATGTGCTTGGAGCCTGCCTGTCCATCTGCCAGCTGATAGTCAAAGTTTAGGGCAGATTTACTCACTGGCCAGAGTTTCACGTCTCTGGCCTGGACTAACAGAGGCAAACAAAGCAAAGTACGGCCAGAAATAGGTATGTGCGACCTCATAGAAATCCTGGTTTGGATTTGACGTTGACTTAACCTGGGAGCGGAAAGTTACTGTCAATGTTGCTTAGTCAAAAAAGCATGGGAATAACAACACAGTACAATCTACAGTGAGACAGCATCAAGATGAGCTCTGTGCTAAGCACTGTGATGATCCCTTGGCAGCACTTGAGCACTACGACAAATGAGGGAGGGGATTCCCTCACTGAGGAGGCAGGAGTGAGTTGGCATAACAGCTCTGTGCTAATCCTACCCAGTCCCTGGGATGTGACTTAAAGAAGCCTGGCAGAAAATGTGAAATGAGAAAGCAGCTAACAAGAGAAGGTTCCACACCCTAATTTTACGTATGCCCAGACCTCCAGGTCTGAAGCCAGAGCTGATGGAAGCAGTCAGGAGCCTTGGTGACCTCAGTGGAGTCACATTGCTCATCTTGCTACTCCACTCCATCACACATGGGTACAGCCATGACTTCCCCTGCCTTTTTCTCCCTCTCTAGGTTGCATACAACCAACACAGACTTGGCTGTGATAAAAAATGGGCATGCAGCCGCCCCTGGGATTTACACTTGGACTGCTGGTTGCCCATGGGTGGAAGGGCAGAAGAGCTAGAAGGAGGCTTCCCATGATGGAGCTGACATGAGCTGCTAAGCTTCTTCCAGGGTTATCTACAAGTTTCTTCTCATATCTGTATCCTCTTCTGAAAGATTGGACTCAACCTTTTAGCCTTTTACTTCTTCTACCTCAGCCATATTTTCTACCTCTTTCTTTTCCATGGGACTGCTATTCAGAAAAGCATCATTCTAGACAAAGTGCACCCTAAACAAACATTTTTGTTTGGTGCCAGCTTGTGGAAAGGAAAACAGGAATTTTAGACCACGTGGTAGGAACTATTACTGGGAGAGGTCCAATATTCCACATTCAAGAATGTGAATACCTCCCTCTTATTCAATTAAAGGGCTGCCATTCTCCTTTGAGAGTGACAAGAGAATCTTGAAATTATTATAAAATAATATACTCCTAAAATTATTAGCTGCTGTAACTCCATACCTCTTTCTGCTAGCTTTGAAGAAGTAACTAGAAGGCAGAATTGACCTCAAAATGCTATCTGGCTGTAATTAAAAACCAGGAAAACAAGACAGCATTCACTGATGCTGAGGCCAGATGGGAAGAGTGGGTAAATTCCCCTGCTGTCCAAAACAGGGTGGCCCCATCCCAGCTATGTTGGAGAAGTGCTCCCTGGTACCCAGGCTTCCCTGAGAACATTTCCGGTGGCACCAAGCCTGGGCTGTGCTGTGTGGGTGTAGGAGCAGAGCCACATCTGCACCACAGCAGTGTTTTTTTTCTTAACACATGGCACACACATGGCAGCTCAGTGCTTCCCCAGCTATGCAGGCAAGCCAGCTATGGGGTATGAGTTGCTCATGCATAGTGCAGCCCCATAGACCATGCATGGAGGCTCTACCCCATGGCTGATGGAGGCAAGCTGGTCCTTGAATGTTCGCTGGTTGCAGACCTAAAAATCCCCTCACAGTCATGTGGACATGGAGACATGGAGGCAGGATGCACATCACCACCAGGCTCTGCATTGCAAGGCACGTTCAAGGGCTGGGGAGGCTTCTTTTTCCTCTGGGTGGCTTATGAGGCTGTTTTCTGGGTATCGTATTAGCACTGCTAAACTGCTCCCTATAGCTTTGGAGTCAGCTGTGCTGCTCGGAAACTGTTTTTCTGCTCAGTTTTCCTTTGAAGCTGATTGTTTCCACTCCCAAAATATCACGTCAGTGTGGGTTTTGATCCCTGCAAATGGATGAGGATGTTTGTTGCTCCCAGCAGGACCCCTGCAACACGCCGACTAAAAGGAAAGAAAACAAATCCCACACTGCCATCAAAATCGGCTGTGATAATAAACATCCCTGTCCTGAGGGGTGAGAGGGGAGAGTGGTGGGTTAGGAAGCACGGGAAGCCAACAGCTTAGGTCAGCTTTTCAGATCACCCTGGCCGAGGATAATTCCATATGAACTGCAACTAGGAGCCTGTTCCTGATAAGAAGGGAAAACGCTCAGGCATCCCGAGGCTTTTCCACAAAACTCTGGTAGTCAGAGCTTCAAAAGACAGTGTGTCAAGAAGGAATGCATGAGATCACCAAAATTTGAGAGAAACAGCTGAGTTCTGCTGTGAATTGCAGCAAAACTACTCTCCTCCCAAACAGTTGTATGGTACGACTAGCTCACACAGATGGGTTTTCCTGGGTGAGCTAAGCTGGTACTTATCAAGCCTCCCTTCAACCCAAAAGCATCTAAGTTATATCATATTATACCCACAGCAGGCAAGCTGTTTAGCTCTTCTCTCTTTGCCATTTCTCTTACAGCATGATTTCTCTTATGAATGAGATCCCAGTGTGACCTGTTGTATACATCCCATGTTTAGGAAAAGCCTCTTATGCTTATTTGAAGCATCAGCAAAGAAGTGAAGTGCTTTGATATGGGATGTAGGAAGTTAAATGAGGAGGCTGATAAAATGTGGCTTTGCTCTAGGTTATGTAGCTGAAGAAGATTATTTTGCTATATACTAGATTGCAAACTAACCAGATGAAACAGACTGGTTAGGTGAGCCAAATTCCAGACAGGTATAATAAAACTACAGATTTTACAAATTATGCCATGGGTGGGTTTTTCAGGAAGGCAGATGGATATTAGATGAAGACAAATCCACAAGGACCATTTCTTTGATTGCTTGAACAACTCCAGCATCAAAAGTCTTCAAATCATCCCTCTGAGAGGGTTCCCAAATCCTACAGTGCTAGAATCATGCAGTCAGAACAAGATGAAACCATTATCTTAATTTGTTGTGAAATCTCTGTAGTTGCAATGGAAGATGGTATAGGTCTGGCGAAATCTTTATTTTACACTGTACAGTGATGCTGCTGCTAAGCCATGACTGCAAGCTGAAGGCCAGCTTTCTGTTGTGATCTTTCCAACTAAGAATGAAGTGAGTTTGGATGGAAACCAACAAAAGGATTCAATTTAAAGATTCCTGTTTCTTACAGAAGAATCACTTTCCTGCTCTGTACGCACACTTCAGACTAGCCTCATGTAAACCCCAAGAGTCCAATGTTTATCAGATTTCTTCTGCTATCTAATGGTTTTGGCAAGGAAGAGCTTCAGTTTGGGAAACTTTTATACCCTGAGGTCTATGTTCTTCCTTATAGTATTGAAAATTTGCATTTTAAACACATATTTCTTTGCCAGTGTTACCACCAGTACCTGAAACTATTAAATTTGAGTTTTGAAAAATCTCCCCTTACATTCTATGCTTGTTTCTTGGCTTGAGGACTTAAATGCAGTTTTTAATTTTGGTAGTTTTGCTGTTAGGTTCCTGGTGCTGCAGGTTCCTGGTGCTGCATTGTTTGTGCTGTAGCTATTACATAGTAACGCAATATTTACTTGCCTAAATCCAGCTGTTTTTACTGGAACAGATCTCCCCTCCCCAACTAACCTTTCAAAATATTTCTATTTACTTCAAGTTTGGGGAAAACAGGAAAAAAAAAAAAAAAAAAAAAGAAGGAAAAATAAGAGGGCTATTTGTAAGCTGCCAGTAGCCTTTTTAATGTAATGGTAATGGTTCAGTTAATTGCTAAAAGTACCTTACTGGTGAGAGGAAAACTTGTACTGCAGGCAGACATCTGGGGACTGCCCCACATGAGGACTGCAAGTCCATGGGCACATGATGGGCTGGCTGCACCTGGAACCAGCACCCTCAGTGCCCGAAGGACAAGCTGATGGAGCAGAAGGGGTGCATGGCCTGCAACCAGAGCAGCACATCAGCCCCATCCTGCCTTCCTCAGGGTTAGTGGCAGAGCCCTGGAATACCGGTGCATTAGGATCTCCTCCCCTGTCATGTGCTCTGTTACCTTCTTTGGCATCCTTCATGGTGGAGCTTTTCTTCTTCCTCCCATACCCCAGAGCCTTTCAGAGAATATTCAAGATGGATAATTCACTGTTCAAGTGTAAAAAGTTTGTCCAGTTGTGTACTGAGCATTTCTGAACACTGGAAGGGAAATACTTATTTGAGTATTTTTTAGTACTTATTTTATTTTTACTGTTTATTTCAAAGTGCTGCTGGCAGCTTCCTAATGGGGACACTCCATCCCCTGGTTTGAAATTTGAGCTTTCCAGTCAAAGTCTTTGGGAGAGCTTTACTGAATGTGTGGCCGCCCTGCATGGACTTGAGATGCTGAAGCTGCTGGAAAGCCATGTGGGACTAGATGCCTGTGCCTGCTGTTGGCCTCATGCCAGGAAACCTGCCAGTAATCCCTGGTATGCAGCAGGACACTGCTCTCAGTCCTCATCCTCCTGGGAGCTCGCAGCTGCCCCAAAACACCTCAAAAAAGCCTGCAGGCTTTGAATCGTTCCTCATGCCTGTTGTCTACATCATGGCATACGAAAACCCACTTGCTGCTCCCAACGAACCTAGGCGAAGCCAGACCATTCCCAAGGAGGTGCCAAGCTGGGACTGGAAGAGCCTGTCCCCTCTGCAGGCTGAGGCTTTGCCTGCACACGTCACCAGACACTTTACAGCCATTTGTTCTTCTTGTGAAATCCCTCTTCTCCAAAATAGCTCTCCCTTCCCCCTGATGCTTACCCCCACCCTGTGTATTTATAGAAAGCAGTTGCAGTACCGCTCAGCTAGACTGAGACTGTTCAAACTGTGCTACACTACCGTTGTCTACGCTCTGACAGCCTGTGTCTAATAAAAATTCAGTCCCTTGGTTCCAAATCTAGAGCTCACATCAGTATGCTAAAATGAATGCAAATACAGGAGAGGTCTTGCTGGTTGACGCAGGTGATCAGAGGATGCTGCTGCCAATCTGTTCACCTTTTCCCTGTCTTGGTTTTCATTTTTGACCCTATTGCAACTCTTGGTTCTGGACTTTCAACTGCCTTCTCCTGTGGCATTCCTTGTATAGTGGCAGAATATGTTAGCATAGTTTTTTCCACTCTGTCTGAGCTCCGAGATGTCAACTTCTCCCGATGATTGCTCTGCAGCTACTTTATACCATCTCAAAAGTCATGTTAAATTTTGAGACATCTTGTTAGGAAAAATAGCCAGATGTTTTTCTTCGTTTTCTTTCCATTTCTCCACTCAATTATTACTCAGCACAGCTCATTATAATATGCAATCATTCTCTTTCTGAACAGCATGAATTCCAGCCAGTTGATTTCCCATCAAGTGCAATTTTTGCTATTGCTTAATTTCTCTTATTTATCTTCCTTTTCTTTTTTCTTTTGTTTTTAAAGTGTATGTAGCACATAAGGTTCCTGCAAAATCATCAGTATAATTTTCCATCCTATTTCTGTAGCTTCTTTATTGTTATCAAGCAATATTTATGTAATTTTAATTTTAAATATATGTACTTTAGAGACTGAGGGTTTGGCAGTTACGTTCCACATCTGGGTCATCAGCTCATTGTGAATTTTTTGGGCAGCTGTTTCTCTGTCACATTCAAACACTGGTTTTGGTTAGGGGTAGGCCGGCCAATTTATTTCAAGCAAGAACAGATAGGAGCCATCATTCCTCAGGCAGACTCGGAGGGGAATAGCCAAAACCGTGGGAATAGGATAGACTTTTTGCCCTGTGGCTGCAAAGAAAGTTTCATTTAGGAGATTCACTCTGTTCCTCTTCAGATGTCAGTCAGGTAAATTGTTCCTTCAACCTGGCTGGCTTCTTTCTTCTTGGCTGAGAACAGACAGACAGCTCAATCTAATTGCACAGAGAGGTTAGCCTGCTTTCCCTTTTCAAGTAAAACAGGTTTATATGTTTCTGTGGGTCTGGCTGAACAAACAACAGGTGGATCTCAAAAAGCCCTCTGGAAAATCCCTACAATTGACACACTGGGAAATGAAAGGGGAGTGTGTTAGAGCCACCCCCCTCACTAGAGTAGCCTGTGTCCTACTAAAGCCCTGAGACAACAGGGAAGGGGAGGATGGGGACAGTGCTGGGGGAAGACTGAGGATGGAGAGTGGGTCCTGAAAGTTTAGACAAACTGTGCAAAAGTCGGGACTTTATATACTTGTCCATATTCAGTCTCAGATCTCTGTCTCACTGAAATTTATAGGATTCTGTGAAGAGCCCACTTTAAATATAGACAGGCATTAGTGTGCTTGTTATAAAGATCAGTATGAACAGGGAGGTGGCCATCTAAAAATGGGACATGATGACTTTTCATGTAGTTGCTAAATGAAAATATGACAGCACAGTGCAAGGTGTTAAATTACTCAGTTGTCTTTGAGGATAGTCCCATTTACTGCCTTAAAAAAATGCAGTATGTATCTCTTTACCTTACTGACCATACTAGATCTGCTACTGGTCTAATGGGACCAACCTCCAAAAAGTAGTAAACTTTTTTTTTTAAATAAAAAATAATCTTTCACAAGGAGCTTGCAATTGTATCAGATTTCATTCTCAGCCATTGGTCTCTAAATCTACCACAGCCTTTTTCCATTTGGGCTGCTCAAGTGGAGAAAGGGCAGCCTGAGTGGTCCCCACTCAGCTGTGAGGTAAGCAGCAAAGGGTGAGGAGGGAGCCTGCATCCCCCAGCTGCTCCTTATGTTTCCAGGTGAAGAAATGTGATTGTCAGTACCTTAGGGCAACCAACTGGCCTGGTTTGTAGGTGAACAGAAATACCCCAGGCCTTTCATATTAAAAGAAAAAAAAAGCCCAACCCAAGTCAATCAGCCCCTCTAGTCTGAGTATTTTAGCCCTCTCCAATAGGAAACTCGTTTGGTGACATTTGCCCTGACAGTGACTTGTGGAGGTACACACTGGGACGGACTCTCCAACACCATGGTGCCGGGCCAGGAACAGGATGGGTTTCTAGGCACAGGCTTTGACATGATGAAAAACACTCCCTGCATCTTGTCAAACACATGGTTCTAGTTTTTGCTTGTCAGGCACTGCCCCACCAGCAGCTCTGGCCCTGCCTGCCTCCCCGCCTGTGTCCCCGAGACCCTCCCTGCCTCTTTTTGTGAGGTCTGTTAAATGATGCAAAGCCCTTTTCTTTGATGCTCAGAGACATCTCCTACTCCCCTGGAAAAACAGATGGAAAAAAAACCCTACATGGACAAACTGCTGCTCCAAAACACGTGCCTTTGGTTGCACCATGACACCCCAACTCAGCATGTGTGCCTCTATTCCGGAAAGCGATTCACACTTTTAACAAAAACAAGGCCTGGGAAGCTGCAAATCTAGGCTGAGATGGTGCTGCGTCTCCTTCCCCCATCCCCACTTTCTGCCCTGCTGCCTGCAGTGCCACCTTCCTCTCTTCTTCCTGCTTTGCAGGTGACCCTCTGCCCAGGGCAAAGGGGGATTGTCTGCTTAGCCTCCCACCTGTGCCGAGGGAGCTGGTCTCTAGTCAGTTTATTTAATAAGAACAGAAAACATTTAACGAGCAATGAGACCAAGAGGCATCCCCATGTGGCCAGGTGGGGCTGGTGACTTCCCGTGACTGCCAGGAGCTGTGTGGGCTCACACCAGCAAAGGAGATTCCTCCTGCTGCCTGGTCTTATTTGTCTCCTGGGTCCTGCCTACTCAAAAATGGGGCTACCTTTGTCGTGGTTGTTTTCAGGTGGACCTGAACTCTCTTAGAGTTTTTTCTCCTCACATTAACACAGTAAAGTACCACCCAGCTGAGTACATCTTCACAAAAGATTTTCTGCAATAGATGAATTTCTATCTTAAGAGAAAGGCCCTCTGTGCGATAGCTGTTTTATGGTCATTTTTGATGTGCTGTTTGTGGTAACTTTTTGCTTTAATTAGTTTTAACTTTTGCTAACAGTTCTCTGGTAAGTATCATTAACACTGACCACAAAAGCCATAGTAATGGCCCTCCATACAGAACTGCTTCTGGGAGGGATCCACAGTCCTGTGGCTCAGCACAGCCTGTCTCTGGCTTCTCTCCTTCTGAGTCACAAGGCTGTGTCACTGAGAAGGTCACGGGACTGCAGAACGTACCAGTGGCTGGACTTGGGGTTTCTTTCATCATAACCTCAGCGGCTACCTCTTCTTCCTCAGTGGCCTCCTGTGGGTTTCTGAAAAATCTAAGCCATATGCAGTGATAATGTAGAACCACCCAGTCAATATCTAGGTTCCTGGGAAACATCCCTTCCGTGTAGAAGTCACCAAGGTTGGTAGCCACAGATCATTTTCCATAGTAACTAACGTGCTTCAATGAGAGGGGGAAAACCAGAGGAATTTGAAAGGTGAAGACTAACACTGGGAGTAAGTGGAACAAATAGCATGCACAGCACCTTTGAGCATGTCACAGGTTTTATGATGTGTGTTTCAGGAAGACTTATATGGTTTGTGAACCATTCCTTTCCTCATAAGACATCTGGTTGTGCCAAAAGCTTGGCGGTGCCAAGTAAAATGCTACCTCACACTATTGCACACATACATATCCCATGTCAGCTAATATTTATTCACACAGTCATGAGCACATAGAGGCAAGAGGCCAGTAAGTTTTTGTTGACTATTTCAAAGAGAATTATCATACCAATATTTTACGGTCTATGAAGAAGCAAACATGCATTCTTCTGAGCCTCCTTTCCCATCCCTGCTGCAACAATGGAAGATGTCAAACAGCAAAAAAGATTGGGACTCAGGCAGAGCCACTTTCCAGCTTCTCATTTATTCCATGCTGTCACAAATGTCACCAGCAGTGGGTATGAGATGACGCTGTTGTTAACTTATATATGCTGGACCGAGTCACTATTACTGATTCTTTTCTGCTTGAGCTGTTGGGAGGACTAACTTTAAGGGATCCGATGAACTGGGCAGAAGTGTATAGCCTCCTTCAGCCATGTGGTATAACTCAGGGAATAAATATATTGTTTAAAAATATATCTGAAATGCATTTATGACATGAATCCAGAATCTAGCACATCACAGATTGTATGGCATGACATATATCCCTCTGGAAAGCAAATGTTCAGAATATGAATTCTGCACAAATAATCATTCAGAAGACAGGAACCATCAGCTCAGAAATACATAAGAAACTCTGTGTTAGTACATTTGCACCAGTAGTGTACTAGTTTGATTGACAGTATGCATATCACACTGCCATGTCCTAGGACTCAGTAAGGTAGTTAGAGGCAAAACCACATAAAGCAAAATTCGTATCACCCAAGTTTATCTGGGTGAAGATAGTTGTCTGGGTTAGTCCTCTTGTCTCTGTCTTTAATTAGTGGATAGTAACAGATGTCTCCTGTTGGTGACTCACCCCATCTATTTTAGGTTGCTCATTAGAGGTTCCTGTTTCGGTCCTTTTACTAAGGAGAGAGACTAATGATTGCAGTTCAAACAGTCAAAGGCTGGTAAGGTGAAGCCCACCCTGAGATGTACACCTGGTGTAGGACAGAAGGCAATTACAGAGAAAGGAGAAGTTTGGTTCTTTAGTCCTTAGCCTCATCCATAAAAAGGATCCATTTGTTGTCCCCGAGGTGCAGCATGGGTTATGTTCATATAGTTACACATCTCATCCTCCAGATCAGGATAACTGCACCTACTCTATTAGAGATGGCCTCTGCCCAGTGCTAACCCTAAACTGGTCCTGGACACCATGCAGGAGAGTGCTGTGGGGCACGGGTTTGAGTTGTGCTACTTAACCCCATTGACAGTTTGACAGCGAGGAAAAAAAACACAGGAGATAAGCCATGACACAGCACTGCTTAGTTTACTGGTGGAAGTATAGCCAGAGCATCAAAACCAGGACCCTGTTACTCGGAAAGGCATAGCAACTGGTGTGACATTATGTCTGGTAGATAAGGAAATGACTAAGAAATTTGTTTGGGCAGCACAAGAGAGGGCTGTGACAGAATTTGAAAGGAAAACCTACACTGATGGTGATAAACTGGGGCACACACAGAGCACAGGGCCTGGTGAAGCTAAAACCCAGCATATTCCGGAAATATGCTCAGGAGTGGTGGCTTGATGTTCGATTTAAATGTACAGCCACCTCTTGCCTCCATAGCCAAAGCAGGTAGGAGCGGCCAAGTTGGGAACGTCACACAATGCAGCTCCCCATCTGCATGGTCCTTCTCCTTCCGAGCAACATTCAGGAACCGAAGTCCCCTAAAGGCAAGGCAAAGTGAGGAGGAGCCCAACACCCTCTGGGGCTGCGGATGTGAGAACCACTCTCCAAGTGCACACTGTGCTCTTTTCCAGGTGGGTCCATGTTCCCAGACACGAAGGTGAGCAACCGAGCGGGAGTTTTCCTCTCAGTGTCCCTGAGTCCTGCTGCAGGAAGCAGGAGGAGAAGGGAGAGAAAAAGGGCAACTGCCAAGACGTGAGAGCCCCGAGGACGGCGAGAGAAGCACAAGGAGCGGGCAGCCCAGCCAGCGCCGCTTCCTGGTGGGGGAAACGGAACGGAGCCCACGGAGCGGCAGCTTGGGCTTTAACGCGTTTTGCCCTGTGATAACAGAATTACACCGATTACAGCTGAACGTGGGAAATGTGATTCAGCCAGTCTCCAGAGCACCGGTTCCTCCATTCATCAAGCCCGAGCCGTGCCGCTCGCTGTCTGCAGCGGCTGAGGCCAGGCGCGAGGAGGGCCGCGGGCCCTGCGGTGTCTCCGGGGCGCTGTCTGTTTAGGCTCCATCTCCTCCCGACCTGCCTCCCTTCTTTCTAAACACGGGTAACAGGCTCCGGTACGCGCTAATATGACACGGGGTGTGTGTGGGGGAAAGTTTCGCAGAGCTGGGAGCTGGGCAGCTGCGGGGATACGCTGGGGTGTCCCCGGAGCTGCGGAGCCGGCCCATGGCGGGGTGTGAGCTCCCCCTGGTGCCCGCCGGCCTCCCCCGAGCCCTGGGAAACCACGCGCGTCTTCCTCCCCCTCTCGTCTTGGCCTGCCGTGTGCTTCCAGTGCTGCGATCCAACACGAACGCTTCCAGGAATGCCGAAACCCGGAGTCGCTGCTTCGCTTGAACGAAAACAGGGTATGGTGTTTTGTGTATCGAAGTGCTACTGGGAGCAGAGAAAGCGTAGCGGGTACGCAAGGGAAATTCTGACTTGCTTTATTTGTGTAGATAAAAGTAACGTCCCATTTGCAAAGGTGCAAAGGTTTCCTGTAGTAACATCATTGTGGTTAAGCCTGTATTTCAGAAGGAGAATGCAGAAGTTACTTAGCAGGCTTCCTGAATGTGCACGCTTGAAAGTATTAATTATTTTATTGGAAGTGCAGGAGCCACATCCAAAGCATCTATAGAATTCCACTCGTAGCTCAGGTATACGCCATACATATCATCTGGTTTAGCACTGGGCAGATGAACAATTCTTACTTCTTATCGCCCTTTTGATACAGCTTTTCTGGTCCACGTATTCTGTATTTGGTCAAAGTGCTTCTGATTTACAATAGCCATGTGAATTTGGAGAGTACAGCAAAAATGCTATAGGTCTTTGCATTCCTCATAGGAGTTAGAGAGAGCTTTAACTGGGTTAAGAGAGCCAGATAAGAGCTGAGAAATTGTAGTAAAAGCTCTAATATTTGATTTTTATTTTTTTTTCATTCATGTCTGATTCATTACCTGATTTTATTGTCATAGAAGCCTCAGGATCCAACAAGGACTCAGACCTTTTAGGTTTCAATTAAAACACCATCATTTCATGTGATACCTTAAGAAATAAGTAGCTCATTGTTTGAGTGTGAAGGAACAGACAGCACATAATCATGTTATGGCAAATTAATTTTACACCTGCCTGTCAGCTGAGCTGTTGATGTGCTGTTCATAGCATTCCCCAACACGAGGTGACATTTCTATACTAAGCTTCTGTGAGGGTGGATTAACCTAAGGCAGGTTTACTCTTCCTTTGGGCAAGTCTGAGGGCTTAACCTGTCTTCCCCCCCCCCCCCCCCCCCCAAATATTTGCATAGTGAAACCATATGGAAATAGAAGATTTTACCACCATTTCCTTCCTACATTCTCACCCAAGCCATGTGTTATCACCCCTTTATTGGAAACAATTAGCCCCACAACTCAGTCAAGGCAGGGACCTTTGGGGCAATCCCAACCTCTCTCGATACAACATCCGCTCATGAAGCCTGAGCTGCTACGGAGGATGGTGTGAGCTAAACTGAGGGGCTGGGCACTGAAAGATGTGTTCCTGTGTATGTCCTGCTCTGCTTGCATTGCAATGGTAGGTTGTGGCAAGGGACAGAGAGGCGGTGATAAACAATGTGGAAACACATGATAAACAGTTTGAGAAGTAGGTGTGCTCTGTGAATATTGCACACAACAAGTGCAGCATCTCAGCAGATTGGCAGCAGATTGGCAGCAATTCCTAAAGCCGCTGCTTCTGGATTCACACACAACTATGTGTCCATGCCCCACGTCCCAGAAAAGTGAGTGACACTGAAGAAATGAAGTCTGGTGGTTTATATGTCTGTCTTTAGAAGACTGAACTCCTATTTCTAGCTCTACCTTGGCATCTTATATGCTTTTGGGAAAATAGTTTAAAGGCACATTTTTCAGAATAATGCATTGGAAACTTCCTTTGATAGAGCTTCCATGAATATCTGTGAATTAACTCCCAGAAGCTGGTCTGTGTGAAGGTATTTTAAGTTGTGTTTGATGATGCTGAAATATGTACTGATGCTGATGGAACAGCTTGACCATAAATTGAGCTTCTGCTAGGTCATTCAGGATTGGTTAAGGGAAACTACTCATAAGAAAGTGGAGAGATATCCCTAGAGACATTAAATACTTTAGTTACACAGTCTGGGTGTTTAAGTGCAAGTAGGGATTAACACTTTAACACTGTCCACCCAAAATCAAAATCTCAGCCCAATAAAGTTTACAAAAGTTTATGCAAATATTGAAAGTGGAAGATTAAAGAAAGATTATTGGAAATAGAGACCTTGAATAAGTAAAAGAGCTTTATAACTTATTACTGTTATTTTGACCTTTTAATATGTTTTCCTAAGTTTTATTATGAGACAATATTATGTTTGGAAAGGTGGTGTATGACCTGTGAGGTAGTGTTCAGTGGGGAAGATTACATAAGCAGTGAGGAACCAGCTAGGTCCCTCTTCCACACTGGGTAAATTAAATAAAATTTTATTCATCTGGTTTCCTAACTCATTTTGCTTGCCATGACCCAGCACACACACACATGCAAAGCAGCCTTGAGGTTGTAAGTTTGTGCAGTTTTGAAGGGAGAACAAATGACCACATAATTTTTATTTTTATTTTTTCCAAGCATACCTGACTTCTTTCTTCCATTACAAAGCAGAAGGTTGAGAATACAATCACTGACACTCTTTTCAAGCAAGACCACTAGGCCAGATGACCTTTTTAGCTTCTGAGCTTGGCTCTTTTTCTGTTTGGTCAAAGTACTAGTGTTGTCCTTGAAAGTAGTGTCTCCTGCTGACTGTGGTTTTTGGCTATAGCTCTGTGTCTGGTTTTCTCCATGGACATGAAGCCCATTAGAAGAACATTTAGTGGTCCCTTCCCTCAGTGGAAGCATCTCAGGTGGTGCCCTCAGTGTTACTGTGCACTAGTAAGATTAACCTTTAGGCCCTACAATTTTGCTTGTTAGGTGGGTATTCTCCATGGGCACCCAACTTGTACAGCTCTGGGGGTATCCCCTGAACCTTTTTGTTACCTTTCCTTCTGAACCAAAACTAAATCAAAAGCTAAACTGGGAGATTACCCTCTAACCTTCAAAATTCCTTGGACTTGTGTTGCAGTCTATTGTCTGGAAGTTCATTGTAAGTATAGTACTCTGTTGAGTCAAGTATGGTCTTGGGATGGTAAGTCCCCTGCCACTCATTTACCTTGACTTAGTGGATACTCTGTCAGAAAGAAGGTGATGCTCACTGCGTTCAGGCAGATCCCATACTCATTGCTGTTAGACCCTTTACAGAATCATAGCATCATTTTGGTTGGAAGAGGCCTTTGAGATCAGTAAGTCCAACCATTAACCCAGCACTGATGAGTAACCACTAAACCATGTGCCTCAGCACCACATCTACTCATCTTTTAAGTATCTCCAGGAATGGTGACTCCATCATTTCCTTGGGCAGTCTGTTCCAATGTTTTACAACCCTTTCTGTGAAGAATTTTTTCCTAATATCCAATCTAAATGTCCCCTGGTGCAACTTGAGGCCATTTCCTCTTGTCCTATCGCTTGTTACTTGGGAGAACAGACTGACATCCCTGACACTACAATCTCCTTTCAGGTAGCTGTAGAGAGCAATAATGTCTCCCCTCAGCCTCCTTTTCTCCAGGCTAAACCACCACAGTTCCCTCAGCTGCTCCTCAGAAGACTTGTGCTCCAGACACTTCACCAGCTTCATTGCCCCTCTTTGGACATACTCTAGCACCTCAATGTCCTTGTAGTGAAGGGCCCAAAACTGACCAGAGTACTCGAGGTACGGCCTCATCAGTGCCAAGTACAGGGGGATGATCACTGCCCTAGTCCTGGCCACACCATTCCTGATATAGGCCAGGATGCTGTTGGCCTTCTTGGCCACCTGGGCACACTGCTGGCTGTTATACTTGATTAACTTGTTACAATCTTTATAGATGACCAACCTTATTATGTTTTTCCAATACTTTGTGGAGAGGGAAATGATGTTTTTAGGTACTCTGTTTTATCTGTATTGTGTCTGATAACTGCTTCTCCTGTAGATGACCCTGTGCTGTGTCTGTACTTGTGCGGTTTGTTGTGCCCCAGTTTTATGTTACACTCCCTGTTTCTTGTGAGTAGCATTAATAGTTTTCCTTGTGCTCCTTTCTAATTTTATCAGGGCTAATGATCTGACTCCCCTCTGTTCCACTATTTTGGCATATGCATTTTTCTTGAACAGCTGTTAGAACAAAGAATATTCTTTTGAGATGACATCTTTCAAACTGAACTGGAAAATGGTCATCTGGCAACTCCTTGTGCAGTCTGAATAGCAACAGCAGGCACAGGAATACTCAGTATGCAGCTGCTGAGGAAAAGTTTTTATCCAGAGGTGTTGTTTACATTTAGCCCCCATCCAGGGCTGAGCTATAGCAGTTGCTCTATCACCCGATGACCTCTCCCCAGCAGAGAAGAGGGATCAGGAAAAGGAGAGACCTCGGGGTTAAAATGAAAATGGATTTAATGAAACAGCCAAACTAATACTGATGTCAATGTAAAGTACACAAAGTTATACTTGGCCCAGTGGATGTCTGTCAGTCACAATAAACAAGAAAGCAGTCCTTGGGAGCAGAATGATAATAAGCCCCTGCAGGGATGGAGATAAGCAGGGGAAGAAAGACAGGGGTGAGAAAGAAGAGCAGAAGCAGGAGGAGATCTCCTCCTCAGGAAGCTTTCCCCTTTATAATGAGTGTGCAGTTTATGGTGTGGGTTATACCTGTAGGCAACTCAGGTCAGCTGCCCTGACTGACTCCAAACTGCTAATGGCCTGCAGACCATGGTTGGCCTGTGATTCTGTCCCAGTGAAATCAGGGTAGATGATTTTTTTCTTAGAAACAAATGAATCAAAGTAGTTCAAGCTCTGCCATGAGACACCTGTGCTTTGTGGTGGATTTCTTCACCTTCTTAACAAAAATATTTTAGAAAATGAGTTTGATTTTAGATTGCAAACTGCTTATCTCATTCAGATACTGTAAAGACCAGCCCTTCTAGCTCGTTACTTTGAGCTCGTGCAAAAGGAGGAATAGCAGGTGAGAGCCAAATGAAAATCTTTATGAGGATGCATGCCATTTCCTTTGTAACGTGGGACATCTGCATGGTGTGGTTGAAAGGCTACCTGCATATGTCCGATCCTTTGCAAATGGTGTGGGGAACCTTCCCTTTGTAGTCACAGAGGCTCAGGAGTCTCCACAACCTAACTTGTGTCTGTGCTAACTACCAGTCAGTGAAGGTAAAGAGATTTGAAGCCTCTTGGATATTTTTATACCATGGAGACAGATTGGTCCTCTAAACAGCCTTAGATTATGGGGGAATCGAAAGTGGTTTAGAGCTTCCTGTCCCAAAAGCCTGAGCATGTCCCAGATGACTGAGTTAGCTCTGTGGTTTCTGGGTCTGTCTGTGCAGTCTGGTATTAGTCTCCAAGAACTTTCCAAAATCGTCCTTGGAACACAAGGAGAGGGTTATAAGCAGGCTGTTGCCAGGCCTTTAACATTCTCAAAAAACAGGAAAAAAATAAAGCCAAAACCATTCAAACAATGCAGTCCTGAACACAAAACTCCACAACTCAGCAGTACATCATGCTAAATGGTAATAGTGACTTGTACAGCATCCAAAAATTCATTATACACCTCCATCCCAGCCCCAAGGAGTGTTCAGCCAAGTGGCATGATGAAATTTCACATGTATGGTTGCAGTTCCACTCCTTGACATCACTTAAAAACAATGGAAACCTTCTTCCATACAAATACTGTGTGAGAGCATGACCTCGCTCGGGGAGAAGTGCAGTGTGATCAGACTTACCCGCTGAGGAACTTGGATAAAGCAGATGTAGAAATCCTGGCCTGGAAAAGACCTCAGGGGTTGCTAAGGTCAGGCCCCTGTGCTTTCAGGAAGCTGTGCTATGAATCTCATCCCAGCTCCATCTTAAAGCCAACTAGGGTGTTTGTCTTTCCTCCACTCCTGTTCCAGAAACTTTTTAATCTGACATTAAAATTATTGCTTATTTTTGCACCCACATATTTTTATGCAATCCTGGTAAATTTGTGATGAAGCAACACATGTTATGACTCATTTATTCTTCTCTTTATATACAAGCTTAAAATTTCTGTAAATGCAAATGGGAGATAGGTGCCCAACAAAAGTACTATATAAAACATAGAGTTGAATTAGAATGTATCTGTCTTCTAGGCTTACCAGAGTCTTCCAAACCATTCCTTTGCAGGATGAATTTGTATGAATCAGAAAAATGAATGAAGGTATTACACTATTTGGCCTGATTTTGTTTTATGATTAAACTTGAGAAACATTCCTATTGTGGTCTTCTGACAAATGTTCTGTCCTCCCCAGGTGTCACATGCATATTACCAAAGGTGGATGTATTGCATGTAACAAATACACCCAACCTTAATGCTGTATCCATTAGTTCTTATGACACATTTAAAAGGCCAGTGTGAGCAATAATTTATAAAAGTGTTTGAAACAAAGTCCCTTCTGAGAAGAATTTCCAGTTTGAAACAGTGATTTTCAAACTTTTCTCCTCATGACCTTGTTCTTCTGTGGCCTCCAGTGGCAGTGTCACTGACATGAAGGATTCCAAGCTCACAGCTCCAAGAGAGGGAACCATTGACCTAGAAACACCACCTGGCCAGCAGCAATGAGGCAACCCACTTGCTCATTGTTTATTTGTATTGCAGGGAGTCCTAGAGAGATGCTGCAGAGTTGGGTCCCAGCATGGTGCTTGCCAGTTGATGATGAGGAGAGGATATGGCATGCTGACCACGGCAGACCAGTTGGCTCACCATTGTGAGGCTTGAGGTAGGCAAGGCACAATTGGGGTGTCTGAGGGAATGTCAGAGAGGGCAGTGCTGGCCTGCTGGTGGGGTTGTTGTGGGGACTTCCTTTCACAGAAGATACACAGCAGGACGGGAAGCATTTGTCTGTTTCCTAGGAAATACTTGCAATTATTATGAAATACTGGGGGAACTATGCTATGACAGGAATTCCTCCAAATGACCAACATATTACACTCTGCTTAGTCTGTACAAGGACTGGAAGGGTCTTCTAGTTTTCTTTCTAGCCTCTCTCCATTTCAACAGCATCACAGCAAGATTATTTTCAGTTGCAAAGAAGTGTCTCGAAGGTGATGGACATAACCAGAGACATTTTGGTAGAAAGCAATCTTATACCACACAGAAAACACTCCCAGCACTCATAGTTCCAGATTGCTTCTTCCCGAAATTTGCTCTAACACTTTGCATGCTTTATATAACAAATGCTACTTCAAATGAAAATTATTAGACCAAAATTAAATGTGATAATTTTTTTCAGATGAATTTTTCTTGAGCAGAGACTCATAGCAATGAGATTAATGTTGGAAACCATCCAGCCTTATAGTTTCTTATGTATACATATTGGAAATTGATACTCAAGTAGAGGTAGGAAATGTGGGAAATGATCGTGCTGAAAAAGGCATAGGAGAAGTAACAGACACAGGCAAAGGATGAACTGGACCTGAAACTGTAATATAAAGTACCTTTAAAAAGCCGACTGTAAGTTTCAGTTGTAGATGTAAAGCCTAAAAGGCCCCAAACTGTATCAAATATTGGAAGGAAAAAAATGATTTGCAGATATTTTAACAGTGTTCCCCCTGGAGATGGAAAATTTTTTAACTACCCTTAGCCAGGAAGAAGTGGCAAAAGAAAAAGACTACTAAGGGGTAAGAAAGATGATGGCTACAAGAAGAAATACATAAAGCTGGGTGTCATGGGGAATGTTTTGGCAGAAAGCTCTACAGGGATGGGGTGATCTGTGCAGAAACTGATTTGACCTTAGGTGGCTCCTGTAGTGGTGATGGGTTTGTCTCCTGGTGTCTGACATCTGACCAAGGTAAAACATGAGAGAACATGCAAGAAGTTAGCAAGGAGATAGGCCAGGACTGTGAGCTGAGCTGCTCTGGTGTGACAGCTACCCACCACAAAAATACCTTTCCCTGTCATGCTCCTTCTTGACATGCCATTTGATACACAAAAAAAGAACAAAAATGTGAAAATTAAGTGAATGGGATAAAATAATGCCAGAAGGATGTGAAATACTGGGTCTAAGACTGAACAAGGAGAAACAGCTGACACAATATATTGTTGACCACTGTGATAAGAAATTCCCTGGACAGGATGTGCCACATGAAGATGTGCAAAATCATCAGGAACCGTGGTTCCTATAAAGGAAACAAAACAGGAAACATGTCATGAATCATCAGCAAGCAGGCCCTGGACAGGTTACATGGCTCAATCCTGAATTAAATTAATAATTTACCAGGGTTGGGAAGAAGATATTTAAATAGCATCATAACATTATGACAAAAGCTTAAAAGAGACAGACTGAAAATTCAGGCTTATCATGTCTGCTTGGCAACAACATGCGAGAGAGAGAAGTTAGCACTGCCAGAGTGTGGGATGCCTCATTACATAAACAGTCCCTGACACTAATTAAGAGCATACAGAAACAGATACAAAGAGGTGAGCATGCTTGGAGACTTAGGAAGCCTCAGGATAAGTTGACTGTCACATGTTGTAGCAGTGACAATTGGGGTAAGTTGACTGTCACATGGTTATCAGTGACAATCTCTCTACAGGCAGCTATTTAATCAGTATTCTACCTGTAATCCTCAACTAATTACCCATCCATCTCTGATTTGTATTAAAGCACCCTGTGTTCATTTATTACCAGCACTGTTTAGCAGAACTCAGATGTGGGAGATGATTTGGCTTCTGGTCAAGATGAGCCAAGCCTGTAGTACCACCTACAGAGATTAAAAAAAAAGGCAAAAAGAGGGAAAAAAAAAATAGGACCAGTGTGACAGAAATACCACAGGCTGACATAATTTTCCAGTTCCCATTAATGGAACAGTTAAATGAAAGGAAACTGGTGAAAGTGAACTGCTGTTTCCAGCCAAAGGGTCCTACATCTCTGTCTTTATCCCTTTCTCCAAACATCTGAAGATCTCTCAATTTTCACCTATAGCTGAACAGTCCTTATTCAGTGATTCTTTACATTTGATGAAGTACATACAGTATAATTCAGTTAGCTGTTGTTTTTCATCAGGAGTCACCTTACAATGAGGTGGAGAACAGACCCTGCCTTACCTGCTATCTATCCCTTTCCTTTTTTATAGCAGTGACCTCTAGTGTACAGCTCTCAGTATCCCGACCTGGCACTTCCAGCTTACAAAGCAAGGCCATTTTCCATCTCATGGGAAGGAAGTAGCCTTACAAAGTGACCTTTCTGTTTAGTTTGGCTTCCTTTCAAAGAAAATAAAAGTCGCTCCCTTGAGACTTTGATAGTCAATAGGAGAGCAACAGCAGTGTGTTGGGTCTGTGGCTGCTCAGCCCTCATGCTCTAAAGCATTTTTATTTTGGGATGGCTCTGAGAGAAATTTTGCAGCCTGTAGAACTGCCTACACTGTTATTTTATATTTCAATAAAGTATATTACCTGCACATGAATAAATCCTTGTTAGAAAGCTAAATCTCAGGCGCATTTTAGTGCAGGACATACTAATCTAGTGCCTAGTAGGTAAAGTCAGCTGGGATTTTTTGAAATGAAATGTGCTAATTACTTGTAAGATGAGTTATGTTTAATTTGTTTTTGCTGTAGAAATTCCAGGGGAATCACTAGAAGACACAGTAATAATCCTTCTCTAGCTCTGAGCTCTGTCTTTGATGGAGGCCAACACAGGGCATTTCATCACTTGTATTTCAGAAGGAATATTGTGCACTTCATTGTGTGATGCTGCTTCTTGACATTACCTTCCCAGTCAGTGAGGGTGTAGGTTGTCCTATCCCACCACAGCTGCCTGAAGAGACGCCTCTTACACAGGCTAGTTACCTGTCAGTGCAGAGGGTTAGAGTGACTTGGGGAGATCAGAGAGTTGGCCCTGAGATCTCCCTCCATGGACCACTGAGGGCTTCCAGAGAACCGGATCTTCTGGATCACGTAGAAGACCTACATCCACTTCATCCTTATCTCTGCTGCAAGCAGAACTGGATGGTGCTTGTAGACGAGATTGCCAGTGGCAAGTGATGGGCACCAGGGATCTCTCCAGGCCTTTCTCTCTTAGCCATAGACAGGCTGGGATATAGGGCTGGGGCAACAGAAATGGGCACGTAGCCATGGGGCTTTCATACCCACAAAGCTGGGCCAGGATTTTCCTGCTGTCAGAGTGAGAGTCGTATCATCCAAGGTGTGATGGTATATCACATCTTCTGGTGCTACGGCAGCACAGGGCATCTCTGACCTCTCACAACCAGATTTCCCTGATTTTCATATTCAAGGACTGTTGTTAATTACCAATGCTAATTTAGCTTAAGGACATAAATAACCATGTCAGGAAAACAACTCTTCTTAAATCCACGACTGTATTTCTATCTATCCATCTTGACAGGTCAGTAATCAATTCCATTTAGTAGTCACAGATTTTTCCACATGATTGATAAAAAGAATCCATCTCCAAGTAGGAAGGAGGTGAGTGGTGGCTGGTGGGGTCTATGTACTGTTGTAAATAAGCTACCCTCACCTGTATATGCTTTCTAGTTGGTGAAGTTACAGAAATTCATGGAGAAAGGGGTCAGGAGCTTGCAGGAAAGTGAAGAAAGCACATTTCAATACAGTTGGCTTCTTGCTGCAAAGCATCCAGCCTTACTGCTGAAGTGTTCCAAAAATAGACGGGCTTGCTCATTAGCCTTATGAGCGTTTAAGTAGGAGAGGGATCGTTACCCAAATTATATCCCTTAAAAGGGACTTTCACACTGGGGTAAACTTAAAAAAGAACATTTACGCAAAAAGCAATTTTCTTTGCCTGCAGTATTCTGTATTCCCCTAACTCTCATTGGTATAAAAAACTTCCTCCCTCTCCAGCCTGATTCGCTCTCTCTCCTTTTTTTTTTTTTCTTTTCTTAATCCAGCTGTGAAATCGTAAAGCTCAATGTTTATGACAATAGTTTGCTACCATGGAAACGGTTATGTCGTCATAAATTTAGCCTTATGATATGACCTCCCTGGCTGCAGGAACAAGTCAAAAAAGAAGATATGTTAGAAATGAGACCTTGTTTAACCAGAAATGTCTATTTTAAATCCTTTTGCATAGTACACTCAGCAGCTCTTTAATAAGAGGACCTTTACTATGAACTGTGTACCTAATTACATACTGCTTTATTATGCCATTTGAATTGCTTTGAATGTCACCTTTGAATGCAAGCTCTCTTTTTATTGTTGAACATTTTGAATTCCCAGCATCTTAACACAGTGCTGCAATGATTTCTACAACTTCAGATCATTGCCCTTCTGAGCAGTTTACTGTGCCCTGTGGTTTTGCTTGTTTTCTTCTTTGCAGACCAATCAAAATTTTTTCAAAAGGGAAAAGAAAAATCTATTATTGTGCAGTTGTTGGAGGGAATCTGTTGGGATTCTGGGACACCTCCTGCCACCACACTGTATGTGCGGTCCTCTCATTATTGCTGTACAGAGGAAGGGTCTTTTGTGCATTTGTATAGTCAGACATGTGAAAACTGCTGGGCATGTCACGCCTTGATGCAGCATCCTCTGCCTCCAAGTGAGATAACCTGCACATGCACATGCACATGTGGTTTCTGATATGGAAAGTGCTGCCTAAACATAAAAACTAAACAGCAAAGGGCCTGATGAAAGACAAGAACAGCATGACCCTCACTACACAGAAGCATACATAAAATTTGGCAGCTGAAGCCATATACAATCTAGTCCGCCTGTGTCCTTGCTCACTGAGCCCGTAAGATGTTTCCCCACAGACCTCTTGCTTTCCAGTGAATGAACCCATCTGCTTTTGTCACGCAAGCCCAGTGGCTTCGGGGAGCTGTGGATCATTGGGGGGCTCCAGGGGGCTTCCCACTACCCAGCCTCTGAAGGAGGGAGCTGTGGAAGGAAGCTACTGCATAGCATAACCTTCTCCCTGTAAAATTAAAAAGGAAAAAAAAAAAAGAATAAAAAATTCCCCATGACAACTTTGGGGAAAAAATTAAGCCCTGAGGTTAGGAAAAGGGTTACAAATTTTTCCCTCAGCATTTCAAAACAGCAACCCACCATTTCTACAAGAGACAGTGTTCAGCTCTGATGTGGGGCAGAGGGGCCCACTGAAGGTGTCTCGTTGTGGGAAGATCCCTCTGCACCTCTCTGTGCTGGCTGAGGTGTTGCTTTGGATCTCCATTAAAAAGATATTCACATTATTTTCAGCAGAATACCTATGATATAAACGAAGAAAAAATTAAAGCCTCTGTAAGCAAGATGACTAACAGTTTCAAGTGCCTATAGTTCTAAGCAAGCAAATCCTGCTGAGGATAACCGAGTTGAAAATCCTTGTTAAAATAAGTACACTGAATAAAATGTGGGAAGCGTTGTCAGAGAGGCCATGGGGTAAGTCTCTGGTGAATTGAAGGGGAAGGGGGCTTTGAAAGCCCAGCTAGCATCAGCCTGGGCACTGGCACCCTGTGGCTGCAGGAGGCCGTGGGGCTGCACTGTGGTACATAAGCAGCCTGGCTGTGGTCTGCCTGCACTAGCTGGGAGCACAGACTTGCCTGAACTACACAGCATGTCCCATCTATTTTCACCAATTATGGCAGCTTTACACGTTTTCTTAAAAATAGATATAACTTTATCCTTGCTTTCTCTTCTTGTCCCCTGCTTGTTATTTTGATCTCAATAAATGGATAGGGCAGTGGTCTGTGTGATTGCAGAAATACTCTTCTACATGTCACTGACCTCTTTGGAAATCTTCCTGCCTTTCTTGAACACATTCAATTTCACCTCCTTCAATTGTCAGATTTAAAAAAACCCAAACCATCTTTTTTTTTTTTTTCCTACCTTTTAATTTCATCCATTTTTCTTGCCTGTTCTGACAGCAGAATGCTCCCAAAAGAATGATGTGTTCACACCAAGATCTATCTGTGGTAGCCCAGCTCAGGAAAACCCCCAGATGTTTTATGCTTGAGCAATGTTCCTGTTTGGGATGCACTTCTTTATGTGACAGTGCCTCTTGTATGGCCCAGGATCGGGCCTAGGCTGGGCTGGGCTGTGCAAAAGCAACATCTCTACTTTCTGTATTTATACATCTGAAGTTTTCCTTAGATAGGAAGCATTTCACATCTGTCTTGTTTTTAAATCCCAGTTTGGTTGCACTCTATTTCTGCAATTTATCTAGCTCACACTGTATTTTAAGTCTCTCCTCCAAACAACTCCTCAATTTTCTATCATCCATGAACTCTGATGTATACATTTTCACATGGTGCTTTCATACCATAGAAAGAATCAAGTAGAGATGAACTTGAAACTTTTATAAGATCCATCGTGGCCCATGTCATCATCTTTGCTCATTGCAATACTGACTTGACTATGAAAGCTGTACTCTCTGGTGACTGCAGGGAAACATTTACCTCAAGAAAGACTCTTAGCCCTAGATAACCTTCATGTATCAGACCGCCCCAGTGTCTTCTGTGCTTAAGTACTACAGAGCCACTAGAGTATACCTACACCCCTCCTTCAGCTTCACACCCATTTTGGGGTTGCTTGTCAGCTGCTGGGGCCTCCTTTTAACATGTTTTGGGTTTTTTTTCCCCTTTGGTGCTACGCGAAACATGAAAGGCTCAGTCCTTTTGGTTGCTGGCTGTGGCTTGCAAAATGCAGATGTACAGTAAATGACAAGCCTTGTGAGGGGTGTTGAAAGGAAGCAGTGGTGGGAAGTATTTCAATTTAAGGAGAAATAGTGTGGGTGTGGTGCTGTACTGAAAGAAAACTGGATGGAAAATTAAATTGGGGAGTGAATATCTAATTTTAACAGGGCTTTGAAAATCTGGCTGTGGCCAGGCCCTGTCTGAAATGATTTAGAGCCATAACTATTTCCTGGGGCTTGAATTTTCCATAAGGGAGAACATCTGATAGCGAGCAAAAGGTTTGTACTTTCTGAATACATTCAGAGAAAGCTTTATTGTTCTTATGGGAGAAAACAGAGGACACTTGCTACCCTGCACATAGCACAGATGTCTGGCTATTCTCCATGCCATGTGAGATCTTCTGGGCATGCTGGGAAAACGAGAACTCCAATGGTGAGAGATGTATCCCTTTGCAGTAGAGAAGAGACAGCATCTCACTCAGGCAGTCATTGTGTTTGATGAAGAGCTGCCAGGAGAGAGATATGCATAAAGAGGTGGTGCACTTAATTACTATATTCACATTTTTGTTCCTACAGTCAGGATTCTCTGGGCTTGTTTTTTAGATCTAGTTGTTCACTCTGAAAAACAGAATAAAATAGAAAGCCTGCTTACTGTTGAGCATTGTGAGCCCAGGAGAGGAGCTGGGCTGGAGTTGAATGAACCTTGTACAATGACAGCTAGAAAACATAGAGAGCAATGATACCACAAAGCCTCCTGACCCTCAGCTTCACCACTAGCAAGCTAAACTTTTTCTTGAAAAACCTCACTTGTTCAACCTCCCTGATGTGAGAAGAGCCTGTCCTACAGCCAGCTAAAGAGAAAGGACTCCAGACTGTCAGGCTCATCTTTAGATTAAGTCTTGATTATGTCTAGCTATGTATTTCCCTGCTCCTACTACTGGCCTTTGGCTAACTATTCTAAACAAATGCATTTTACAACCTTCTGTTTAACGAAATTTAAGTTGTGTAAGTAGCAGTATCTATGCAGAGCCTCTACTTTCCATTTTGTAGTTTTTCTTGGGGACCATATGTTAAGAAGCCTACAGAATTGACTTAAATGAAATAATTTTGTGTATGGGTTGGAAAAAAAAATCTTTATGCTAATCAGCCATCTATCAGTAAGAGTTAAAATAGGTGATTGTCTCAAAACAGAAGTGTGGGTAGCTGTATTTGGTGGACAGTTTTACAAACATTTTCACTTCGTAGAAATCAATGAGAAGCTGATAGACAAGACTTACTGGTCTCTAATGCAGCAATTAAACTTTATTCTGCTTTTTTCTTATACTATAAAACAGGCAAAATCTTGGATGTCACCCTCCTAGAATATGATCTCAGTCCTGTAGGAAAAATCTGCAATTCTCTGTAACAAAAGGTTATCATCAAGCTTCATGAAGTTGCAAGTGGCCAGTTGATTAATTTACTTATTAACATAGTTTGGCCCATTGTAATCTAAGGTCTTGGTGGTCACCATTAGACTAAGATACTGCAACAGGATGAGAAACAACAGCAAAAAGCAAATTTATGACTAAGGAGATATAAAACTAAGGAAATAAATTATCCTATTGTTAGGTTTTGCCTTCAGATGAGATGTTACTGCTTTGGTGTGTTGGTTCCACTAGGACCACAGCCCAAATATCCCAGCATTTGGGAAAAAGACAGAGGACAGCATAGGACACTCAAACCCATGACATTTCAAATGGCTGTTCTGACCTGACCTTCATGAGGGTGCTCGCAGGAGGGAAAACTGCACTGGGCTAAATGCAGATATCTGTGCAGTTTCATGGTGAGGGTCCGGGGGAGCTGGGAGGGATATTGGGGACTGCCTGTGCTGCTTGTAAGGGAAGGTACACCACTGTTGTCTACTGCTGCACTGTGCACCCCACTCTCCCCTTCCAGCTGAAGGACAGAAGTAAACACATCTTGCATGTGAGTCATCTGACCTGCTTAGACCCCTGTTTTATGAGAAGACAAATTGCACCCAAAAAGTACTTATTTTCTACTGAGGACAAAGGAAGGGTGGATATCCTAGATGTTGGAGTGGATATCTGCCTTGTTTGCAAATGAAGACCTGCAAAAAAACCCCAGACCTACAGACAGCTGTATCTGGTCTGACAAATTACAGCCTAGAGCCTTCATGGTGGAGAAGCCAAGCCCCAACAGGCAGGAGCTGGTGGTTACTGAAGTATACGCAGATAAAATCCCATGGCAGGGACAGAACAAATGGTTCAATAGCAGCCTGTGGGTCACCACTGCCCTGCAGACACTAACAGAGCATTTAGCTGCAAACCATCTCTCCCCAGTTACCAGACACTTAGCAACTGTGCAGTGTTGCTGAGAACATCACTGAGTCATTGAGGAATTTTGTTCTTGGGTCTCAGGGCAGTGGCCAGATGACCTCAGCTGCCTGCTGACAAGCTGGCTGTGGGAAGCTGGTTGGCAAAGGCTGTGCCTGCAATGGCCTGTGCTGCTCCCAGTCGGCAGGTGATCCTCCAAACTAAAGCAAACCTCATCCTGTGGTGTTTCGGGAGGCACACTGAAGCACAGCCCTCCAGCCCTCTTTCTGCCCAGCATGAGTGACTTAGCTGCTGTCAGGGCAGGTACCTGTGCCAAGGCTCCCAGCATCGCTGCTGCCTCTCTGAGAGGAGCCTAGACTCTTGAAGGAACATTTTCAAGGACTTCTCTAAGCAGTGTCCTCATAGGGATGTCAAGGGCAGATGGTGACATCCCTGGGACTCTGACTTCCCTCTGTACAGCCTCAGTGTGTGATGGGACCAGCTGCAGGTGGGGGTGGCTGCTGGTGCCACCCTTGGTGGAGCTGGGTAGCTCTCACCAGTTTGGGAGCTCTGGACAACTCTGAGGTCACTTGCTTTTATGCTGAGGGTGATGGGAAGGTCTGGCTTGCCCTATAGTAATGGAAATGCAAACATGGTCTGAAAGCTGGGTGCTGAAGATGGCCAGATAAGAGCAGCAGCATCCGGTTTTCAGACAGGCTACTGAATACAAGATTTTTAGCCTGGACAGAGAAGACATAGAAGGGCAACCCTCCTGATAGTCATTGGCACTTTCTGCCTCTGGACAGGGAGTGAACTTATCCTTGAAGCTATAGAGGAGGACCCAGAAACCAGCTGGTGTAATTATTGTATACATTTGTGATAGCATCCTCATTTTTACTTTTCCTCCTCCTCTTTTTTTCACTGAAAAAATAGCTACTAAGCTGTTAGATATACTGTGCAACACATGCATAGTAGTGCTGTGTATATGTTTACACATGGCAATCTTCTATTTTTGGTGTGGTTAGCCTCCTTTTGAAGTGCATTTTTTACTGCTAACAGATCATTTTTAGCTGTGCATGGAAACCATGCCACTGAAACCTCCTTCCTTCCCTCCACACACACTGAACCTGACAAGAGGACAAACAGGAGAAGCAGCTGCATTGCTGATAATCCAAAGTAAATTCAGGTGGGAGAAGGAGCCTCTCGAGCTGAAGTGTATTCCTCATCTCCACATCCCTGTGCCTTAACGCCTGCATGTCTGAAATCACTCGTGCTCAGGAGGGAAGCATTGCCCTTTTGGCTGCTGCTGTATAAAATGTCCTGTGTTTGGGAAGGAGGGTGCTACTCCTGCCAGTGTGCACATACTGCCATGGCTCTGAGTGCCAGATGCCTCTCAGGCGAGTGCTATTACAGAACTCTTTATTTATTTCACCTTCATCTTTATGAGGGGAGAACAATGTCCCTGTTTGTCAGCTGCTGGCTGGTAAAATGGAACTGTTTTGGTCTGCAATGTTTCAGAAGGGTTCATTTTGAACAAGAGACCCCCTTGGCTTAACTGCAAGCTTCTGGGTCTGCCCAGAACCAAAAGGGAAATGTACCAGAGATGGAAAAGTGGAACATTACCTGTTGAAAATTACAAGGGCATTGCCAGGGTGTGCAGAGATGCAGTCAGGAAAGCAAAAGCTCAGCTTGAACTGAAATGGGCCAGAAATGTCATAAACTTCAAGAAAGGCTTCATCAGGTATGTTAACAACAAGCAGAAACAGAAGGAGAATATTGGCCCACTATTAAACAGGAGAGGTGAACTGATTACCAACAGTGCTGAAAAGGCACATGTCCTCAACACCTTCTTCACCTCTCTTTATCAGTGCTGTTGGGTCCCAGGCCATGGGAACAAAAATCCAGATTGATGCAGCCATAGACACACCATCAGTGAAGGAAGAGTTGGTGTGTCAACTAGGAGCTTGACCCATACAAATCAAGGGACCTGGATGCCATCCACTTGAGGGTGTTAAGAGAGCTGACCGATGTCATTGTGAGGATGCTCTCCATAATCTTGGAGAAGTCATAGAGATGGGGAGACATGCCTCAAGACTGGAAGAAGGCCAATGTCACCCCCATCTACAAGAAAGGTTCCAAGGAGGACCCAGGTAATTGTAGGCCCATTATCTTCACTTCAACCCCTGGGAAAGTTATGGAGCAAATCCTCCCAGGGACTGTCACAAGTAAACTGGTGCATATGATTGGATTCAGCAAGGGCAAATAATTCCTGACAAACCTGATTGCCTTCTATGACAAAGTAACCTGCTCGGCTGATGCAGGGTGAGAAGTGGACATTGTCTACCTGGACTTCTCCAAGGCTTTTGACACGGTCCCCCCCCCCGCAGCCTCCTCCTAGAGAAACTGACATGTTATGACCTAGACAAGTGGTCTGTGGGGTGGGTAATGGGTACAAGTTATTCCTGGGGAGATTCTGATTGGACTTCAGAAGAAAAATTTCTACCATGTCAACAATAAGACATTGGAATAATCTCCCAGGGGAAGTGGTGAATTCCCCTACATTGTGCAGTTGTAAGACTCAGCTTGGCAGGGTGATGGGCCATCTCATTTAAAGTTGTTGGGTTTTTTGTTTCTTTTTTTTTTTTTTTTCACCTTGAAAAGCTGGACTAGATGATCCTTGAGATCCCCTCCAACTTGTATTCTGTCGTTCTATGAACAATTTCAATACGTGTGCATGAAGTCCATGTACAGTGATCTTTCTGATTCTCCCAGCAGAGCCTTGCAGATAGTGCTGCAATGATGTTCTGTTTTTACAAAGACAAAAGCTCTGACTGGGGAAATGGTCAGTGCACCACCAAGAGAGTTTCAGCTGAGAAATTCTAGGGCATCTAAAAGCCATTAAGGTGGTTAGCTACCAAATATTAGGCTGGAGAAATGCAATATCCTTCAGTCTCCCTGGACATGTTTATCCCCAAAGACATTTTTCCTAAGCAAGGATTCAATTAGACCATCAAGGAATTCTTTTAAATTCACAGAAAGGCACCAGTGGGGACAGGCACTGCAGCTATGGTAAGGGAATACTGTCTGGATTTCTACAAAATGCAAGCTGATGGAGGGAGCTGCGGTTACCTGGAGTCATCACCACTCAGACTTCAGGTCCCTGAGGTCAGCTTGGTTTATAGACTGGTCATGTGCAGCTTTCCAGTCATCCTGCAGTGGTAGTGGTGTACTGGAGGTAGGAAATGTTGGAGATTCAGCTCATCAGAAATAGTTTCTTGAGGGGAAGAGAGAAGATGGAGACATGCTGTGGAACTTCATTGTCTAAATTTAGATTTTCCCTTAGGTCAAACTAAAAATAAATTAGCTAATAGTATATTCAATTAATTTTGCCAAATTTGAGCAATTCTTTTAATTAGGAGGGAAAAACTTAATCTCACAGAAAACAGATAATTTCCAAAGGCTGGCACGAGAGTATGCCACCAGAGTACGTGCCTATGAATTGCTGTGAGATGAGGAACACACAGACCTGCACAGAAAATATAATTACATGCAAGTAGCGGAGACAGCAGTGCAATGTGAGCTATTTAACCTTGAGGAAGTGGCACGTGCTGTTGGGAGGACAGGTATTGTGGATCTTTTCATTTCTTTCAGTGAAGGAGACTGACAAGCCAGAGTATTATGATAAAATCAGAATTTCATTTTATTGCTACGGCTAGGCACATGAATCGAGTGTCCTTACACATGTACCTGTGAGTGGAAGAGGAACTGCGGCTTTCACAGTCATGTCTCTGAAAAGCCTATTTGTCTGTAGCTTAGCAAATGCTGCAAGAATTTTATTTATTAAACAGGGGAAGCAGGAAGGGAGAGACCTGGTGTAATCATGCCTTTATTGAAGTTACGGGGCAATGGCACCAGTTGCAGATGGAGATGTCAGGCCACATAAAGGCACTGGGATGGTTGTGCCTTTTGTCTCCTTCCCAGCACTCACCATTATGAAAGACCTCATGATGGCAGACACAAAAACTCCACAGCCGTAACAATGTCCATGCTGGGTCACTTTTTATGCCTGGTACCCTATATTTGTACATGCTCAGACTTTGGAAAAGAGAGTATTTAATTCTGATTTCTTTCTACTTGTCTCTGCTATCTTACTAACAGCACAAATAGACAAAATGTGAAGTAATTAAATTTCTCATTGCTTCCCGTTTCTTATTAAGGCAACAACCCATTGGTGGTAAGCTATGTAATTGTGTTATTTCTTTAACCAGGGTAACGGAACTGTGTAGGGGATTGCAAATGAGAAAAACTGTCAAATCTCTTTTCATCTATTTTGCAAACCCATTTTTCCTGTAGTACGCATTTATTTCCGTTTTCTGTCTGTCCAGTTGCACAAAAAAAGAAGCCAATTTAGTATTTATTCTCCTCTCATATTACTCGACAATCTGAACTGAGGAATATACTGAGGACAGGAGCTGAAGTTTCCCAGCTGAATTCAGCTTCACAGACGGAAAACTGCCTCTTTCTGAATGCTCGCTGACATAGTCAAATTCTGAAATGCTAAGTATATAAATATTACCACAGTAATAAAAAAAAAAAAAAAAAAAAAAAAAGAGAGAGAAA
>WTSP01004972.1:0-17315 GCA_025331215.1 Actenoides lindsayi
GGGGGGGGGGGGGGTCGGTCGCCAGCCCGCCCGGGGCACTGAGGAAGGGGGTGCAGGGAGCTGAGGCTGCTTCCCCAGAGCCTGGGCTGTGTGAGCCCCACTGGCCTGAGGAGCGCGGGCAGGGCGGGTTGCGCTGTGTTAGGAAAATAGGTGTGAAGGGAAGGTTTTGCTGTAAGGAAATCCTGCCAAGGGGGGTGCCCCGGGTGCTCCCCAGGAGACCGCTTGGGGTTTAGGGGTCCGGCCCCTCAGGGTTTATTTCTGCTGCCGAGGGGAATGAGACCTCATGTAGCGTTAGTTAGCAGCAGGTGCTTCTACTGGGCTATCATTTAGAAAATGAAAAACACTTGCTTCAGAGGCTGAGCAGCAGGTGTGTACTTTTATGACTGGGAAGCTAGACTTTTTAACAACTTAGGGAGTAAAAACGCTAAGGATCCTGTTCTGGAACGATGCCAGCACAAGAGGCATCTAAAAATCAGAGAGTTGAGGCACCTGTGGTAGCAAAGGCAGGGAGGGGCAGCAGACTCAAAGCACCTGTGGTACCAGATCCACTTAAGAACAACAGAATCAAGGTGCTAGCAGCCACTAAAGAGACGAATCCTCGAGATTTTGTACGCGTTCAGGTTTTGCCCAGCTTTGCTCAGAAGGAAGGAAAGGTTTTGGCTAGAAGCAGAACAATTTACAGAAGCAGTGAACCTCCAAGAGAACAAGTGTTCTGGGAGAACTACCACAGGAGGCAAAAGCAATTCACTCAGGGATACTTCACCCCCACTGGGAAGCCTTATCAGGATATCGGAGAGATTCTCTACATAGACCCAAAGAAACTCACCCTCTACGCTTTGGGGCAGCTCCCTCAGGTAGGCCTGGCTTTCCTGCTTCTGCTTTCAAATGTACAGCAAGGGAGACTTTTCTTCCAAGCAAATTGAAAGCCCCTGTTTCTAGGGAAAGAAATAATTATTTCCGTTTAAAGAAATGCTTGAAACAATGTTCCATGGCTTCCTGTGAAAAAATCACAATCTAATCTATTTGATGATAGTACAGATATAATACTTGATGATGGTATGTAAATAAAGCAGGACTGCTTTGGTGTGCATCTTGTGATTTTGGCTTTTGAAACTGGTCTTTAAAGTTTTTAATGAGAGCCCTTAAACTGGAGCAGAGACAATAAATAGCAGGTTAATGAATGAGAAGGCAAAAATGAGGTAAGGAGAATTGTCCTTAAGGGAAAATACTCAGGGAAGGGTAACAAGTCTTGAAAATGGAAGGAGAGGAACCATACTGAGGGCACAAGGGTGAAGGAGAGCTTAAAAAGCAGGAATGGCAAATGGTGGCATTTGAGAGGTGGGTCAAAAGGTAATAAGCAGAAGAATAGTGTAAGAAGTGTTAGTAATATAACTTACATAAGTCGGGATGTCTTTGGACATAGTGGATTAATTATTTTGTGTTTTACTTTGCATATGTATTTGGGTTTCAGGAAGGGGTAAGGTTATTAGCCAGGAGTGCCTGTGAAGTTCGATAGATTGTGTGGTTGCCTGGTCTCTTTAGTGCTGCATATCCACCAGCTTTGTGAGTCTTGAACTGTCTCGAGTTGCTTTTAAGTCAAGCTTGAATCATTAAACCACAGGGACAAGAGCTTTGTCATTGATACTTTAGATGAGCTTGCAGCATTCTGCTACTTGCTTTTTTCTGAGTGCTGTTGGTTCCAACAAGGAGATCTGAAGCTCTGTGTGCTGTTTTGTGCAGAGAGAAATTTTCCTTGTGGAAGCAGAGTGTAGTCTCTCCAGCCTATCTGTAACATCAGTCTCTGTGACTTTGAGCCTGCACTTTGCTGTGTGCTTTCTAATGCAGTGCCCAGGGGGTAGGCTCTGACAGCTGCAGCGGGAGCAGTGTGGTTATTACTCAGGGTAGGCAGAAAACATTCTGATCGCCCACTACTTCATTTTCTGCTCTGATTGTGTGTGTTGCATTCAGAGCTTAAAGTTTTAGATCAAATGTTTTAAGCTCTAAATAATCAATGGGTGTCATTCACTATTTTTGCATACTACCTACAGCAGCATCTTACTGTCTTCATTCAGAGGCTTGTTTCTGTAAATTGGTCAACATCCAGCAAGTGTTGTCAGTGTTCCTGTTTTAGGCCTTAACTTCTTAAATATCTTTCCTTCTGAATATTAAAAGCTGTTTTAAAGGTTTTTCAGCTGCAGATATGCTCTTGAATGTTGTGATAGTCCTGAAAATGTTGGTTAATTTCTGGTGTTTGTTGTTGTTTTGGTATTCAAAAATAACATCAGGATTTGATCATTAAGGATTCTCTGAAACCCAGGTGGAACTCAACTACTTAACTAATTAAAAGTATACAATTTATACAGAAAAGAAACTATTATTTGGGTCACTAAATGTGTGTCTGTGGCTTATGCTTTATATTCAAGAAGCTCTCGAAGGGGATGTAGTCACACCTGCTGTTTCTTTTTGTGGAGAGCATGGCTAAAACCACTACATAGTCTTGAAAAATCTCAGACTAACCTCTTTTTTTTTTTTTTTTTTGACTTGTCCTAAAAGGTAAAGGTTACCAAGTTGAAAAACTAAAAAAAAATAATTTCTTGGCAATATCTGACCTGTGCTCTGCTTTCCTTAATCCCCACAAACTGAGGAAGGCCCAGGGATTTCATGCTACTCATATACCAGCTCTCACTGTTTAAGCTGCCAGTATACTCTGCAGAAATCCATGTATGCATTTTTCAGAGATACTAGAGCAGAAACATTTCTATAGTCTTTGTCTAAAATACTTAGTATTACCTGTATTTTTGCTTTATATGAGTTATTTACCCCATTCCCACCCACACATAGCAATCCCTGTAGTATGTTGAATAACCGAAAAGACTGTAGACACTGAGTATGTCTAATTATAGGTATCTGAGAGCATAACATTCCTGGTAGTAAAAATCATGATCTCTGATTAATGCATTTGCATTCCTCTCTGCCTTCTGAGTTAGTGTTTGCTTCAGCCACAAGTGCAGCTGATGATTTGCGATGATGAATGACGGTAAAATTTGTAAACAAGAAGGAGAGTCTATGATTCTAAGATGCTAAAAGCTCTGTGAATTCAACAGGACTTGAATATGCTAACATGTGCTGCTAAATGCTACTTTCTAAACTGATACTATTTATAAAAAGATTTTTAAGATCTAAAAACATTTAAGTATGCCTGGGATGGTTACACAAAATGATGTGGGCATAGGGTATTTTATGTAATAATTGCATGTTTAGGCCTTTTTTTATATACACGACAGCAACAAATGCATTCAAAAAATCTGCATGTTCATGGATGCTTTTTGTATCCTTATGAAGTAAATTTGGTATCTGAAAGCATGGAGCTGATACTTGACTGTTCTCACTGTTGCGCTGGAAATTCTGCTGCTCTGTAGTCACATAAAGAATGTGGTATCTGTCTTGCAGTGAAACACTAAGCTGGGCTATTACAGTGGAAGAATTCCACTGCAAGAAAATAAACCCCTTCCAAACTCCTCTCAATGCTGCTGAGGGATAGGAGAAGCTAAGGAAGTGTGGCATTTATGTTTAAAGCAAACAACAATCCCATACACAACCCTGCAACAACCCACAACAAGGAGGCTTCTTTTGTCTGCCCTGTACGGTATTATCCAAGCATAACTGAGTTGCCAGCTTTCAGAACGATGTGGATTTTGTGATCCTTATGGCTTCAGATGGCCAGTTATCCCAGCTTTTCTGCCCAGTAGTGTCTCGGTGTTTTCAGATGTACTTTATACATGGTGACTTTCTACATGTGCTTTCTACTGCTTCTGTCTTTACTGGAAGAATCCTGATAAACTGAAAGAGCCGTGTGTTTTAGCCAGAGCAGCTACACCAAGCATCCTGCTAATGGATTTCAGGATCGTGCCTTTTCAAAACTTGTTGGGGGGGTGGAGGACGAGATTCCCTGTGGGGCTGCTTGGTTCTGCCTTGTGTTTATAGCACTCCATGCCCATGCCTTTAGCTAGAGCCCTTCGAGCTTCTATTGCAGACACTTGGAAGTTACTTTGTTAGGTCTGAGGTTTTTTCCCCCCCTCTCTCAAAGGTCGGGTGCGCATTGCAGACAGCCCTGATTCATTGTAAGTCAAAGACTGTAGCTATCCAGCCAGTATTTCTGATTTCCTTAAGTGTTCAGAGCAGTGTGTTAAAGGTCTCTTTCTTATTCCTTAATGTAACGGTGTATGGCAATGTTAGTCACCTTTTATCATGTTTATATAGCTTCTTTCCCTTAATTGCTATGACAAATTCATTTGCAAACCTCTGAGGTGTCATGTTGACTTTTTACATGAAAGAAAGGTGGCCTTTCTGACCAAGCCCTAAAAACAATACAAGTCCACAAAATCTCGGGTATTATTAGTGTCAAAGCCTGCTCTGTAAGGGTCAAAAATTCTGTGCTGTCATTCTGTGCTGTGTGTAAATGGGTCACTAGATAAGATTGACAACAGCATCAGCAATGAAAGGTTTTAAACTGGAAACTGGAGAAGAAAACGGAGCATTTTCTTTCAAGAGAAATTACACTGACGCTACTTGTTCCTGCTGCAGTTAAAGATCTGTCAGGGTTTCCAGTTTAAACCCTTGCTTTACAGAAGACTAAAACCATGTATTTCAAGGCAGATTTTAAAATGCAAAGAACCTTTTTCCTAGCAGCTCTCTGATGCGAAGGTCAGTCATAATTCCTTATCATTCTGGGAAGAGCAGGAAAACATTAGTGGTGGGTTCTCCTCCTCCTATCTTCAAAATGGAGAAACTGGTCAGCCAGGTTACATGGGTGTGGTGACCTTCCTAATGCTTTTGCAACTGAGCAACCAATATGTGGTCATTGACCAACCTCAGTCTCACACCTGCATCTAAGAAGTGCTATGCCTGAGTCATTTAAAATAAAACCCAACCAATCAACTTGATTATGGATTTATTAGAAGCTTCAGAAATATCTTGAAATTTCCTGTCTGCAGAATGTGAAATTTCTACAAAATGCTAGAGAGAAAGAGGATAGCACTGTATTTCTTTCTGTTAACTACCTGTCTGGCTTTGAAAGTGGAAAGCTACAAAATACTAATATTGTCTAGAGTGGTTTTTTTCATACTACACAGCTAGAATATAAGGGTGAGTTATCACTGGAATGGCCGTTACTCAGAAGTGCTGAAGCACATAGAGATGTTCAGATTCAACTATCTCTTGGGGCATTTTGGTAGATTATTGGATGATGAAATTGAACCCTTCCATATCTTTGCACTGCTTGCTGGAGGTGGTCTTAAAGTGTTTGTTGTCAAACACTTGTCTCTAACAATTAAAAAAAAAATGCATATTGGCAGTATGAAAGTGAGAATGTTGAGATGTGCTTTGTCTGCAAGGGTTAAGTAATATTTGATTTAAGGTTAGTTTGCCTTTTCTTTCCTGCTTGTACTGTTTTGCCAGGCTCATCATCTCAAGACAATCTGTCAGCTCAAGAATTACGATGTTTGTAAGGGCTGGTGTTTTGGTCAGGACAAAGGGAGAAGGCAAGAAACAGAGAGAGTACAGAAGAGATTGTGTAGCAGTGAGAGTCCTGCTTTCATTTTCTCCAGTGATCCAAATTTATCTTGTTTGTCTTTGTGCATTTCTGATGAAAAACTGGGAATGAAGATGAGAAATGTAAAATTATGCCCCAGTTCTTTTTTCTTATTTTGAAGCTATGACCATAGTGCGTTCCTCTCTGTGAAAATCAGTGTGAAAACTAAAAGCATCTGCAAAACCAGGTTTGTCTTTCCCCTTCCATTGCAATCGCTATATAGATTGGGTCATGGCCTGCATAATCTTGATTATCTATTACAGATTATGAACAAAGTTAATTTCCTGAGTGCAACACAGTTAATATGGGAAGCTTCTAGTTTTCAATAAATTACTTCCTTTTTTTTATCTTGCTTCCTAAAGTCATAACACTTTACAGCTGGCCGTAAGCCTAGATGCTAGAAATGCTTCAGGACAGAAGAGAAAGGAATAGGTTGTGCAAGAAAAGTCAGTAGTTGGAAAACTGACCTTTATCAATTGACTACAGTTTATCACCTTGCTATCATCAAAATATATTAGTGACGTTAAGTACAGAGCATGTAAAACCAGAAAAGCAGGTGCAAGCACACTGGCAGTGTGATTGCGTTTCGGAGTTCACAATGTCCCTTTGTAAAAAAAAAACCCAACATTCTACTGCTTGTTACAGAAACAAAAGGGTGTGTTGCTCTACGTTTGAGAAACCTGGCTGAGTGTACACTGAGGAATGTCTGAAAGGCTTTGTCACCAGCCTGTGATGCCTCAGTCCATCTGAAAGCCTGCCATACCATGGGTGTATAGGTATGCCTGACTTAGGTTTCCATGGAGATTTCTGGTACCTAATTAACATAGGTGGATTTTGCAGATAGTTTTTCTTCAGCTAACCTTCTAGTTTCCTTTTCTTGTTTTTAATAGGTTAAAGAGTATTGTGGGATTTTTGTTTTGGTGGGATTTGTTTGGGGTTGTTGGTTGGTTTTGGTTTGGTTTTTTTCTTTGGAATTAACATGTCATGGGATGTTTGTTCTTCTTTCTGGAGTGGACATAGAGGGAAGTAGCTGTTCTGCTCTGCCTCTGGGGGGAGCCAACTGTGGGTGTTACACCAATGACTTTACCTGCAAGCTTCATAACCTCTATTGATAGCTTGGTGTGCAAGCTCTCAGCACAGTGATCATCAGGCAGGACAGATTTCATGCATGTTATCTGTCCAAAGTGACATCTTTGCTTCACTTATCATGATGATAACTGATGTACACTTCCAGCTTTTACCAGGATCACTGCTAGCAGCAAGCAAGTGAAACCCTGGTTTTACACATCTTATGGATAAAGTTGATCTCCAGTAAATAGAATTAGTTGCTGAAGTATTTTTTTTAGCTGTCTTTTCTTCCATAGTCTCTAGAAAAGGACCTGGGGGTTCTAATTGACAAGCGGCTGAATATGAGCCAGCAGTGTGCCCAGGTGGCCGAGAAAGCCAATGACATCCTGGTTTGTATTAGAAATAGCGTGAGCAGCAGAAGTAGGGAGGTGATTGTCCCCCTGTACTCAGCACTGAGGCCACGCCTTGAGTATTGTGTCCAGTTTTGGCCACCTCAACACAAGAGAGATATCGAGGTGCTGGAGCGAGTGCAGAGGAGGCAACAAAGCTGGTCAAGGGCCTGGAGAATAAATCTTATGAAGAGTGATTGAAGGAGCTGGGACTGTTTAGTTTGAGGAAGAGGAGGCTGAGGGGAGACCTCGTCATGCTCTGCAACTACCTGAAAGGACATTGTAGAGAGGTTGGTGCTGGTCTCTTTTCACAGGTAATTAGCGATAGAACAAGAGGGAATGGATTCAAGCTGAAACAGGGTAAGTTTAGGCTGGACATGAGGGAAAAATTTTTCACAGAAAGAGTAGTCAGCCACTGGTATAGGCTTCCCAGGGAGGTGGTTGAGTCACCATCCCTGGAAGTGTTTAAGGGTTGTTTAGATGTGGTTTTGAGGGACGTGGTTTAGGCGTGAACTTTGTAGAGTACAGTTAATGATGGACTTGATGATCCCAAGGGTCTTTTCCAACCTGAGTGATTCTATGATTCTATAATATCTGGGGGCAATCCAGGGGCAGGGAACACATTTTTTCCTGTCTTTCCCTGTGTTCAGTAGGAAAATGTAGTTAATGTACTGTCTCAGACTGGAATCCATATGGTGTAATATCATGTTGTAATAGGCATTAGAATTATTTAATTAGTATTTTTATTTTTCCCTTTCTTGCCTGTCAGTTTAACTTCTTATTTTAACACAAACAAGATATATCTTTTCAGGAATTTTAAAATCAAATTCAGTAGTACTGCAGTTGCCCATAATTTGATGTTCCTTGATCACCTTTAATTAAAAATTATCATGAATGATATTTGTAAAGAAACTTGAAATAATACTTAAATTTTTTTTCTGTAGGGTTTAACCTGGAAGTATTATGAAACCCTTCAACACATGAATTATATGCAAGCTTATACAAACGGGTTGTTTCTGCTATGTGTGGTATTCCATTGAAAGTTTTTGTTCCAATAAAACTGCACAAATATTTATGGATTAGAGTTTTACGTTAAGATTTAGATGTTGCATTTGTAGTTCAATACAATTTAAAAATTTTAATGGCCATCGTTTAATTTTCTGGTGTTTCAAAGATAATGTTTTGATCCACTGGGAGTATTCAATTGTATATATTTAAGCATATATTTAAACAACAAAATCTTGCTATGTGTCTACTTAGCAGCATATCTTCCTTTTTTTCAGTTTGTGCTTCCTGTGGCAGAGTCTTATGCAATCAGGAGCTGTCACCTTATATTTGAGCTTTTTGGTTCTTTTCAATCAAATTTGATAGAGAGGTATCAGTATTAAGAATTTTAGGTGCCTGTAAAGCATCTTGCTTGGTAGGAGAAATGCCCACAGAGGACGAGGCTTCTGTGTGTAAGTTCATCCCATCTCAGGCAGCAGCAAATACCCCTAAAGGTACCTGGAAATGACACTTCATTTAATTCTATCACTCATGGAAATTCTGTTCAATGAATGAACAGAACTGAATGTAGAAACAGATTATTCAAATATTTATTTTTTTTTGTGTGTCTTTTCCTTGTTGTTTCTAGTCAGGAGATCATATAAGCTATGTAAATATTTTTTTTGTAATTTACTTGTTGACAATGGCCAGTACAAAATGTTTCAAAGCTACTGCCAGTTCACCTCTGGGGAAAGTATTCTTCTGAAGTATAGTAAACTGGTGCAGGGTGTACATGGGTGCATGGAATATTTGATATAGTTTTGCTCATTTTGTTCATAGTAATGGCTTGCCCCTTTCAGTTCTGCTAAGCTCTTGATATCTGTGGCACATTCTATGCATGAGTTTTTTAGAATAGGATGTTGGGTCTCAGCATACAATGCTGCAAAAAAATACATGCCTGAGACTGCATTAATTTCATTGGTTTGCAGTATAGAATGAGAAATTAAATGGGTTGTAAATAAAGAAACATTGCATCATGAAGCAAGCGGGAACTGGGTCTCTGCTTGTGGTGAGATTGAATTAAAAAACCCAAACAATCAAACAAAAAATGATTAAACTCTTTTTTCTTCCTCCAAAACTGAATGTCAGGTTTCATATATGGTTTTGCAGTGAAGGATTAGAAACGACATTCCTGGGTTGAATGCTATTATTATTATAAGGGAACTTAATTAGCAAATACAGGATTCTAATGTGAGTGTTGTAGCTCTTATGTCTCCTTGCACAATTAGTTATTCATGGGTTTTTCTTGAAGCTGCCTAAATACGGAACTCACACTTTCTCCTTCCCAATATGTTTAAAAACTTAAAGACAAAATAGTGACTCAAGGTTTGTTCGACTTTCTTAATTTACTGTTCTTATTACTATAACAAACATGTAGATTTTATTTTTGTAACTAAAACTCTGCAAATTTATTTGCCATACAATGTCCCTGGTCAAAAATTGGGTAAAGATTGAATGGCAGTTGGCAGATGTCAAAACTTATTATGCTATTCATAATGCCATATTCTCTGTAGATAATGTTCTAAAAAACCCTTCTGTATTCTGAAAAGTATTACTGAAGTTTCATACAATTAAAAAGACTGATAACATTTTCCACTTTGTTCAAGTTATACCAGCATCAGGCTCTTGTCTTGCTTTTCTTCTTTCTTACTTTATTGTAATAGCTTCTCCCAATCACTCCCATGCTCACATGCATTATTCTCTCCCCCACTCAATCTCAGCAGTGATGTGCCATTTCACTCACATCCTCTTCCTCACCCACTGTAATTACTCTAGGGGCAAAAATGCAGAAAAAATAAGTTGTAAAAAAAGTTGGATTACTCCCATGCAATGAGTTAAGATTACATTGCTGCAGAATGCAAATACCAAAATTGTAGATATTATAGTGAGTGCTTCTAGGAAAAAGTAATTTAGCAAACTGTAGGAGGAGAAACAACTTTTCACTTAGGATCTGCTAACTACAGAAGATGTACTCTGTAATTTTTAGTCAAGTTTAGCTTGCATAAAAGGGAAAAAAATATCCCAAATCAGAACAAGACTATATAAAAGCAAGGCAACTAGCTAAAGGGAAGTAGGAACGAGTGGCTGAATAGTTTGTGATACCTGCAGTCTGTTTGAAGTCATTAGACTCAGAACTGGAATGTGCTGCCAATGAAAAGGCTTCAATTAGCTGACCTCTAGCTACTTTGAATGGTGCAATGTATTAGTCTCAGTTTTATCTAGATCAGAAGACTGTTACAGTGCCTTGCACCTTCCATTCAACCTATGTACCTTTATTTCCGTGCTGTGGACATGAAGCTGTGAAGGTGTGGAGTGGTCCTGTGTTTCCCCAGTGTGGAACCAGTAAGCAGCCATCATATAAGCCACTTCTAAGAACTACAAAGTACTCTTCTGTTTCCCCAGGTTTTGATACAGTATCAGAAGACCAAAAAAAAAAAAAAAAAAGCTGACATGTTGAAACTTCAGGGGAAAGGAAGTTATTAGTAATAAAAAGATCTAATGCAAAAGGGAAAAATAGGGAAAATAGATCAGAGATGCTGTCAAGTTAAATGCAAATCTAAATAAGGCAAGCCCAAAAAAGAAGGTTGAGAATCAACTTGCTAAAGGCATAATGCCTAATAATAACCATTGTTCATGTATATCAGGGAGCAGAAAGCTCATCAAAGTGTTTGGTGGGGGCCAGTAGATGATTAAGACCTGAAAGGAGCAGGTGAGGAAAGTAAAATCATCATGTAAAAGTTAAATGTATTCTTTGTACTAGTCCTTGCTATAGAGAGGATGAAGGACCTTACCATGCTAAAATGTGAGTTTGGTTTGGTTTTTTTTTGTTTGTTTGGAGTGATTTTGGTTTGGTTTGGTTTGTTTGTTTTATAAACATGGTGTGACTTTCCCACTGAAGGGTTTTAGCCGAAGTTACTAACTCTGAAGTTACAGAACTCTGAAAGGACGTGTTGTTCAGTTGGTTTTTTTTAAGCAAATACTTGTGGTCATTATAGTAACTTCAGACCAAAAAATCTGAATTCTGCATTGTGGACATTTTAGAAGCTGTAGCAGAGACTAATATGTTTCCAGCATATCTGTTAATGTATTGGGGAGGAGTTGAAACGGCTTTTCCAGAGGTTAGTTCTGTTCCGTCTGCTTGAAGGCTTTTTAAATGTCTCATGATGACTTCAATATGACTTATTTGACATAATAAATTCACATTTTTGAAATGCTTCAAAAGACTCTTAAAGAAGATAAACTATTTTGCAATAAGAGACAAAGTCCTTTCACTTTTTAATAGTTAGTTAATAAGAAAAATGTAGGAATAAATTGTCAGACTTCTATGTAGAGGCATTTACCGACAGAAACATGTAGGGATCCTCTCTGCAAGCTATCATGGTTAACATCAGAGAATACAAAAAAGCTTCTGTATTACTTACTGCTTTTCATATTGCAAGTAGTAGGAGGCATAAATGAAGTTACGAGTTTGTAATTTTAATTATGTATATCATTAAAATGACTTCAAATTTAGCCAGCACTCAGATAAAAGACTTCTGGTCTTTATAGTAATACTATCTAGTAGTGAACGAGTAACTTTTTACAGTAGGTGTCAAAAGACTGACAATTTTGAGAATCAAGGTAGCATGTCCCTTTTACATTTTTACATTTTTACATAATTTCATAAAAATGAGCACCTCTATTTGCCAGGGTATGGAAAAAAGAGATCAGCAGATGGCAAATATTTAATGGTTCTACTGGTTTCTTTTTGAAATCTTGAAAAACACTTTCTTACTTTGTAAAATACATTTTGTATTGATTGCCACTAAACCTGAGAATTTCCCATTGTTCTTAATGATTCCAAAAGCTCTGTGGCCTTACTTGTAGTTGTAGTTTTAAGCTCAGGGTTATTGATTGGGGGTCAGAAAGGAGTTTTCTTATAGATTAGGTTGAAAACAGCTGGATTCATTTTGTCTTTAGTTGTGAATGTGGTTCGCTTTCCTAGGACTGTCTGAATCACTGGATATGCTTCTGTGTAAGAATAGGCTGCGTACTTGGTGCCAGTCAAAGACAGAAATAGAATGCGAAGACTTGGGAGGAATTGAATGGTGAGTGTTATTCTGCTGCTTTCTAAACTCCTTGTAGAAGAATCTCCTAATAAACACCAACTGTTTCTGTCCGCAAATTGGAATTAATATGAATGCAAAGCATCACACTCTGTTCGGTCTTATTTATGTAATACAACACTTTTTGCTTGCAATTGTCTGTGTCTTGTCTGATTTATTTTTTTTTGATTACAAATCCTAATCTAATTTGGGACCACCGAAAGCTGTGGCAATGTAAGTCATGTTTTGGATCAGGAAGAACTATTACTGTCTGATTTGTTTTGAAGATGCTTAAATACAGTTGTGACTATATTTAAACTAGAAAAAATGCTGCTTAAATGTTCTCAGTTTAGGAGTGGAAGACTTCGTACTTGTACATACTTAACGTTATGTTGTGAATTTTCCCATTAACTTCATTTAAACGGGTTGGTGCTTTCAGGGGAAATGAATATGTAGGTCTTCATAAGATTGCATTTTTAAGTGATGAGGCAACAAGTGAACACAGTTGACAGAGCACGGAATAACAGCACGTGTTTAAATTGTCAGCGGTCAGAGCGTGCAAGTAATCTGTCTGCATTGCAGGACCTACATTGCTAACAGCAAGCATCTATCCACCTTAAATGATAAATAAACTTTAGTTTCAGATTATAACAGATGTTAATTCGGTACAAATACAAATCCGTAACTTTAGATTTTGTTGATGCTTTAAAAGATGCTGAGAATTATATACAGGTCTGCAAATACTTCAGCAGTGAACTACTTTAAGATGAGGAACTTGTGAACTCTTTAGTCTGATTTATCTAGTATGCTAATTTCTCCTGGAGTGTTACTCTGCTGTCATATGCTGTGCTACTTGTTTATGATTGGTATTGATAGCATTTATATTCAGTAAGCTTTACAAATAAAAAATATGCGTGTGTTTTTAGAACCAGAGTCATATATCTGGGTGAAAAATCAGGAGTAGCGAACGGAAAGCATGCCTGGCTGCAGAGCAGCTAGAGAAATTGAACCTGGGAACTGCATTCCACAAATGAAAGATTTGATTTGCATATGAAACTCTTTTCAATAAAGGTGGGGGAAAAAAGTACAGTCGATGTGAAGATGGCGTGTGATGATGGTGAATGCAAAAAGTATCGCCTCCATCTCCCACACATCCTTTTGCCTTTAGACGTGAAGGCAGAGTCTGTGCCATTAACTAGTCTAGGCGTGAAGTACTGATAAGGCATTTGACTCAGCTGGCTGTGGTGGAAGACCCGTGTTGTAGGCTGGTGTGTGCATAGTGTGCATTCAGCAGTCTCAGACACATTGCAGGTTTCGTGTGGTCTGAGATGCCTGTAAATAAATAATAACCTGAACTACTATATTTGTTTTAGCTGTGCATTTCAGGACTCTAGGGTGGACCTTGGCTCATGCAGTCCCATCTGTAGCATCATTCTTTCATAGGATTGTGTAGGAAAATGCAAATCTTAAACAGAACATGGTTGCACAGCACGTTGGCCATCTGTAAACACTGGCTTCTTGCCTTCTGCTACAGACTTCACCCTAATTTTGGCAAGGAAATAGAAGAGTTCAGTTTTATTTTCATCAAGTAGTACAAATTCTTGCCGGTTTAGTAGTAGATGGATAGAAGGCTTGGCACTATTCTTGATGCCCATTCCCCTGCTTCCAATCTCGGCCTTGAGATTTTGGCAATATAAGCTTCCCATGCTGTATATAGCCATCATTCTACTACAGTTTGGTCTCTAGGCATGGGAAAAAAAATTTCTTAGGATAGATACCAGTTATTCAATGGGCAACAGATTTAAGTAGTTTCAGAATAAACATCAACCCCCCCCCCCCCCAAACCAACAAAAAACAACCAACACAATCAAAAAACCCAAACACAAAAGAACAAGAAAAACAAACAAACAAAACCACACCAACCAAACAAAACCAAACAAAAAACAACAGTATTTTTTATTTGAACATAGCTCTCCAAGAAACCCATCGCTTCAGATTACTTGTCAAAATATGGTTTTCCTTCAGAGATAACAAAGCTGGTCTGGTTCTTACTCTGTAAGAAATTTTGCCATCATAAATTTGGCAGAGTATGGATTGTTTTGTTAGAGGGAGCTGAAGTTTTTCAAGAAGAGTTGCAGCTTGCAGTTTTTTGCAAAAGGCTGACAAAACAGATTTGGTTTATTTTGCTTCATAGTCTATTTTAAAGGTTTAGGTTTATTTTGCAGTTTTTTTTGTTACCAGTGTGGGGTAGTGCTGCCATGGAGATCTTTAATACACAGAACACGTCTAGAGTATATACAGCCAAAGAATCACTTATGCTTTCTTGGCCTCATAAATGTATTCGTATTTAATGAAAGACAGTTTGGACCCTGGAAGTTGCTTGTGGTGCTTTTTGTGAGACTTATTTGGGGGTCTGTGTTCTACAGGTGATGAAGGCACTGGTTTAAAAAAATGCAGCCCTTTTTTTCTGCTTATTTTTTGCTTAGAGATTTACAGTTAGGTGATATCAAAAGACAGTTTTGAGAAATGTGCATGTATGGAATGTAAAACTTTCTTACAACAATAAGCATACCTTTGGCAAGTTTTAGATTTCTGAAGTAATTTTTGATAAAAGCCCCTTTATCAATACGCAGGCATTTTGCAGTGCCTTTGTATATAATATCAAATGTTACCAAAACAGCTTAAAGGTGACAAGACACAAGGGTGTAGTGCTGTCTGTAAGAAGCAATGGATGGCAGTTGTATATTTCTGGTTACTTTATTCCTTTAGCTTGCTTAAGAGGTATTGAAGGTAGAACTGCATGCTACTTTCAGTACCTTGCAGGACAAGGAGCATGTCTGTTGCCCCAAGAATGCCGTAGTGCTGAATTTTTGCTTAAATCTCTGGATTGTTGTCCGTGTGACCAGTTGACACAATACTTGCCAGTGATTTCACTGCAAGTAAATTCTTCTAAAAAACATTAGTAATAATAGTTGATTGCTATAAATGATGAAAAAGACGTATCTAAATGTGCTCACTACTTCTATGTTGTTAATGAAGTGTTCTGGTGTTTTTTGCTACAACATGGCTTTGCATGTTTGAAAGTAATTTTAAGGTCAATGGTTACGGAAAGGTTTCAGTGGAATTTGTTCATGTTGTAACTCAAGATACTCCTGCCTCTTGCAGATCTCAGACTTGGATGTGTAACAAAGTACCATGTAATGACTCTTAACAAGAGAAAAGTAACAAAAATGCCTCTTGGCTTTAAAATAAAATCTCTTTGCAGTCTCTTGACCTCAAGTCTTGTTAACATCTAGGATGACTGAGTTCCTTAACAATGGGTGCATTATTTAAGTAACTTATACACCAAGGTATGTTTGTAGAGGCGAAAATCTTGCTTGCCTTTAAATATGAGTCAGCATTGTTTCTAAATTTTGTAGAACAATGAGCTGTCTTGTGGAATCATAGAAACTGTTTGAATGGAACCTTTGGAGGTCTTATATTCAATCTTAACAGCTGACCCTCATTTTTATTGCTCCTGCCCCATCAATTTTGTAATTCTATTTCAGACAGTGGTAAGTTGCTATTAGGTGACACTTTAGCTTCCTCTTTGCCAGACTGAATAAGCTCAACTCCCTCAATCTGTCTTCTTTATGGATGTGTTCTGGGCCTCTGACCATCTTGGTGCTATCTACTGGACCCTCGCTTTTTTCCCAACGTTGCTCTTAAGTTAGGGGATCCAAAACTGAACACACTGCCCCAGGTGTGGTGTCACGAGCGCGTACTGGAAAGGAACAGTAACTTGCCTCGATCTGCTAGGTACTCTTGTAATTTTGCCCAGTCCTCAAGTTTCTCAAGGTCTCTGACTTGAATCCCTGACATCCATCAGTTCAGCTACTCCCTCCACAAATTTCCTGGAGTGCAGGCTGTTTCATCATCATTCAGGGTGCTGACTTGTAAAAGAAAAAAAAATAAAATGAAACCACCTGGACCCCAGTAATGACCCCTTTGGTATTCTGCTCTTTATGAGCTGCTAAGTGAATCTTGACTCTTTTATTGTTACTTTTTCATCTAGACAGTTTGACCAATTTTCAGTCTAACAGTTAACTCTTCTAGTGCTTCTCAGCTTCAAGACAATGTTGTGTAAGATGATGCCAAAAACCTTACCAAGATCTGGTTACATTAAATCCATAGCTTTCCCCTTAGCTACCTACAGGGTCATGTCATTAAAGCAGGCAGTCAGGTTGGTCAAGTGTAATTTGTCCTTGGTAAAATGATGTTGGTTGTTTCTAGTTACTTACTTGTCCACTATGTGTTTGGAAACAGACTGAAGGAGCAGATGCTCCATGATCTTCTCTGGTACTTTGTAAAACAGGTTGTCCAAATTGTTCTATGGGTCTCTTCACTTTGCCTTAGGGATTAGCCTTTTTCTAATCTTTAGGACCCTTGGAACACCCTCAACTGTTAGTATTTTTGATAGTTGATAGCAATCTCATAATCACATTGGTCAGCCTTTTCAGCTTCCTTAGATGAATGCCATCTAGCCCCCAGGGTTTGAATACAGCTTCGATAAGCATTCCTAAACCATTGGTCCCATACTGTTGGTTTCTTCACTCTTTCTCAAACCCTGTTGGTACCTGTAGTCATCTGGGAGCAAGCTTTGCCTGTACAGGTGTCCTGGATTCCATTCAGGTTCATTATCACCAGCAGGTGCTGGCCCAAGCAGCTGGGAGGGGCCGCAGCCGGGATGAACAACTGAACCAGCCAATGGGGTATTTGATACCACACTGATTTGTGCTCCTGTATAAGGGGAGGGCTGGCCCAGGATGGGGGGCACCTGTTTTCAGGTTGCTTTACTGCAGCCTGAGATGAGAAAGTTGGCAGCTTGGGCCCAGGTAGAGCCTTTGTGGCTTTAATTACTTGCTTTGTCTATCATTTCATTAGTGCTATCATTAGTACTGTTTTTTTCTTCTCTCTTCGTGTTGTATTAAAACTGTCCTTCTCTCAAGCCCCTGGGTCTCACCTTTTTTTTTATCTCCTCCTTGTTCTCTTTCCTATCCTATGAGAGGGGGTGTGGAGGGAGGGGGGGGGGGGAGGCATTTTGTGAGGGTCTCTGGGGGGTTTAACGGCCATCGGCGGTTAAACATTGACAACGGCACA